>CAJNDT010006125.1:312500-386752 GCA_905221615.1 Symbiodinium sp. CCMP2592
TTGTGGGGCTATGGAGTACTGGGCCACGAACTGCCAACCCCAAGCAGATGAATCAAGGAGAAGCGGGGCCTGAATAGTGGAGTACTGGGCCCCGCACCCAAGACTGTGTATGGGTTCTTCCTGCAGAAGCTCCGAACGGTAGAACCATAAAAAGCATGTAGAACTTCAGCCCTACACCCAAAACCCCTCCCAATCTTTCCTCTTTGTTGAGACAGGTTACCATGAACGGGAAAAGCCATAAGCCGTAACCAGAACCCTTGACTCTCAACCCTAAGCCCTTAACAAAAAGCCATATACCAGCCAGCCTGCTGGAGGCGTAACTTCTTGGATTCCGTGACGGAAGTTGCTGGGAACCACCCCCTGGTCTACGTCTTCGACCAGCTCCCCAGACAGTTTGCGTCTAACTTTCTTATTGTTTCGTCAGCTTGGTAGAACTACAAGTTTGTCATGCTGGTTCGAAGGGAGTTATAGTTAGGCTAGACTTAGAAGGTGAAGTTATGTCGGGCTTTCGGGAGATGTTATGGGAAAGGTCTGATGCGCAGGTAATGTTTGGTCTGTCACAACTAATCGTGCTCCAGCAGGGGTCTCGAGAAACAAGGGTCCGATTATTGATTAAATTGGAGTCCCGAGTTGTTCTCAAGGCTCTCATTGGATTTAGCCTGGTTCATCCCTCGTCCGGAAGTGTAGCCGGTGTCCGCGAGACTTACCGCTAAATATCTTGGGAGCCGTAGATATCCATGGATCCTAGGGAGCTGCGGCGTCCGTTCCGATTTCCTCCTGCACCACCGGCACCTCGAAGAAGTAGACGCGAAAGCGGCGGCAGAGAGAAGGCAGCCGATTCCTGGACGCCACGAGAGCCGCGAACAAGATGCCTCGAGTACCTTGGCCTCATCTATTGTTTCATTGTCTTGTCATGTCCAGCGCACATGCTAAAAGTACAAGAAAATGACAAAATCAACCGGCATCAACGACAGCAGCGGCAACAACGCTCACGACATTCACTCCTACAAGCTGCCGCTACTACGACGAGGACAACATTAACGACCACTGCTACAACTGCTACTACTACGACAACTACCGCTGCTGCTACCGCTGCCACTGCCGCTGCGGCTGCGGCTGCCACTACGACTGCGACTGCTACTGCTCTTCCTCACTTTGGGACTCTAGTCCCAGTCCTCCCCTATGGAAGGGCAGGTGATGCGTCTTGGAGTCCAGCACACAGACTTCAAAGTGGCTCGAGCCCTTGGGTGTGCGCAGTGCCCACTCTCGCACTTGCATTGTGATCGCCAGGTGTTGCTCAGCGACAATTCTTCCTAGCCTAGCAGGGCAGCCCGCGCATTAAGCACAGCACACCGAAACATCAATTCCGCGCAAATGAAGCAATGACGACGACCACAGCAGGATCTAGGGGGCCCTCCGACATGGTGTTTCGGACTAGTATCCCGAGTTTTTTGCTTCAGCCCGTGTTCAGCCTGTATATGCTGTACGACTACTACCGCAACATGAGATGGGCGTCTACCACGACGACCGCCACGACCACCCACCCCCCCCGCTAGTGCCAACACAATGACCACGACGACGGCGATGGCGATGGATCTTGCTGACTGCCCGCAGCGTTTCCTTGCGGCCACCACCAACAAGTTCTTCAGCACAAGCAGAGACAGCAGCGACAGCGGCAACAGCAAGACCTGGACTTTCATCTGCACACGATCATCACGACCATCTTGTCAAAGCCGCTGCTGTCCCCCACCAACCCTTAGCCTCAAATGCTCAATGCCAAAGCCGCACAGGTCCGTCCTCAGGCTAGCAGAGTACAACCAGGCCGATATGGTGCAGCACTGGAAGAATCAATCCTCCGGCCGAAAGATGCTTTGACCTGCTTTTTAGGAGGCTTCGGGTGACGTATTAGTAGACGGTAGACATATAAGCATGGACAAGCTTGTTTTCCATGTGGCATTTATACAACATGTGTGGGAGTCGTTTTGGGTTTTCTTGTTTGATGTAGAGCTCGGGGAACACATGCGGCGCTCTGCACAGGGTGTGAACAACTAGGCCTTTCACAGCCCTTACATATAGTCAAACGAGATTATGCGGCAACGCCCCTATTCTACGCATTAAGGCCCTTATGTCATTTGGTTGAAAGAGGTGCTAGGCTCAAACGAAGGCTAACACAGCCATCACCGCCAGCATCAGCATCAGCACCCTCGCCATCATCATCACCATCATCGTTATCGTCACCCACACCCTCATCAGAATCATTGCCATTGCTTACAGGGACAACAGTAGCCAGGCTAATACTCGGGGTTAATGGTGGTAGTAGTAGTAGTAGCAGCAGCAGCAGTAGTAGTAGTAGTGGTAGTAGCAGTAGCAGCACGAACACGAGTACCAGGACCGACACACAAGGAGTGGAGGAGTTTAGGGTTAGAACAGAAAGGATTCCTTGTGCGCTCGGGAGCATATTGCCTGGCAGCCAAGGAAGAAAGCCATATCTCGCCAAAGGTTTCCTGATGATGTTACCATGGAAGCTTGGTTCAGGGTTTGTGATTGCGGTCGTGGTCTGGCTAGGCTTAAGTCCGATAGCAATTGGGCGTTTGATTCGGGCTCAAGTTTTAAGTTGAGCGTTAGTCGACGTAATATATGAGCTAAATAATTACCTAAACTATTTTGGGGTTTCCTGATTACAGTTATAGCACAATGTACCCCGAAACAATATTCAAATTATTCAGGCCCCTATATCATAGCTCCTTCAAGCAAGGGCTCGGCGGTTTGGCTCGCGCACCAAAGTGAAAGGCTGGGATAAACCCGTTTGCACGTCGGTTTAAATGACCTTGCACCCCCCGCAAGCCCTTTCTATAGATCCTTATGAAGCTGTTCTCTCCTTATGAACCCTAAAGATCAAACCAAACCCCTCAACCCTAAACCCCGAAACACCCCCTAAGTTTCTCAGGAAGCCTTCCAGTTAAATTTCCAACGCTGGCTCCTGGACCGTGAGCTCCACCAGACTCTGCTGAGACTGGGTTCTTCTTCATACATTTTTGAAGTTACCATCACAGGGATCTATGAGGGTTCTTTTTGGGGGTTTAGAGTTGCCATCATAGAGATCCATCGTAACTCACGGTATGGTGTCCTTCTTAAGGTAACTTAACCTCAGCAAGAGCCCAGGAGAGATGCGAGCCGCGATCCGCCTTCCTCCGAGGACCTACAGCCTAGGGTGCACGGGTTTAGCGGTTTAGGGTTTAGGGTGTAGGGTATGAGGGGCGGGGTGCTTTTACGGCGTAGGGCATTTAGGGTTTAGAGTTGGAGGTTTAGGTTCGTTGGGGTTTAGGGTATTTGAGCATATGCGCATTTACGGTTTAGGGTGTAGTGTCTAGACTGTATAGGGCTTAGGGTGTAGTTATAGGGTGTTTATAGGGGTGTTCCTTACGAATCATTTTTAATTGTCACTGTAGTACCAACTGAAGGGCCGACCAGAAGTTCTAAGCGATCTGTGGCATTAGAAACGAAACATACTATAGACTCGAGGGGCCTGTAAATAGCTACCACCAGTTATTGTGGGGTTCCTTATTATGATTATAGTACAATGGGCCCCAAAACACTATTTTTTTACGGCCCCTACATTAACCAGTGGCATGGAGTATGTTGCAAACCCTTCCCTCCGCAGGGCGACCCGTCCTATCCTTTCATGTACTATCGCTACCTTCCGCCCTGCACCGTGGAGAACGCGCACGCAGAGCCTGGGGAAGAGTGGAGCAGAGGAGACTCGTCTCACTAATCGGCCGGCCGGTTTTGGGTTCAGGGGTTTAGGGTTTAGGGCTTAGGGGTTTAGGGGTTTAGGGTCTAGAGCCGGGAGCTGTTAGGGTTCAGGGCTGGAGGCTCAGTTGTTTGGCCATACTTGGGCTCCAGTCGGTTTACCGAGACCCTAGAAAACCTTAAAGCGAGTATGTTGTAGGCGTTAAGGTGGTGAGGGCTATTTTGCACGTCTCCTGCAGTAAGGATTTCATGGAACCTGGTTCTATGCACTCCGCAGCATCTTGCATCACGGAGTGCTACTGGAGTCCAGCAGCGAGGAAAGGGGCCACGCATTTTCGAGCCCGGGCGTCTACTTGGCCCCGAGCCTGAGTGGATCGATTTGGTTTGCCAGGCCCCACCAGGTGTTCGCCGGTGATGGCATGTTCCATCGGGTGATAATCGAGGTTCGCTACGATCCTTCAAAAGTAATGCCACTCCGTGGCAAAGCCGCAAGCAAGGCCGTGGTAGTTAGCAGCGAAGCTGTGGCGATCACCGGCATTATCATCCAGCCTAACTCGCCCCCTTATGGTGGAGAGGAGCGCTGTGAGAATTGGGACCCTTCTCTCGAGGTGATCCCCAGACCCTTCGCCGCTCCAAGGCGTCGACGCAAAAGGCGGCGCTCGAAGTCTCGCGAGCGATCGAAATCTCGCGAGGCTTTTCATGCAAAGGTTGTGAAATCTGAGGAGTCTGACTCTGACACTCATCACTGGCACGATGCACGGCGCGATCGTCGGTCTCTGTCAGCTTTGCGTGCTGAGTTCGTGGACCAGTTAGAAACTTATCCTGATCAGTTCGGACGCCGACCTCTTGAGAGGAGAAGGGCATCATGACAAGTTCACGCTGCCCGATCTCATCTGCAAGTCGGTGGAAGTCTTTTCAACTTAGTCGTAGGGCCTGCCCATGCGCCAACTAGTACAGTCGCGCCTGCATTGGCAGCAAGAGAGCGGAAGACAAAAACAGCATCAGCCGTGGTTTAGTAGGTTACGCAGGCCGCTTACATGGACAGCAGCTCTGGCGAGAGTGCTTTCTGTTGTTGTCGTCTTAGCTCCATACAGCACTCCGCCTGTTAATCATTTACAGAGGCTTCTCAAAGCTGCTTTCCCGAACCCACTGCCGCATTGGACTCTAAACCCGCAGCCCTCCAGCTTTCCAGCACTCTAATCTTAAAGCCACCATACCAAAAGCCCTTAAACATCCTTAAACCCTCCTAAACCCTCTTGGCCTTCATGCCCTAAGCCATGTGCCCGAAAGGAAGCCCAAACGCCTTGCCTTCAAGCATGACACAATCCTGGATCTCATGTTTCAAGCACCCGACACTGTAAGCAACTAGGCCCTGATGCCTCAAACCTTCAATCCTTGAAGCCGTGCCTGCGAGTGTGAGTGTGGGAGTCGGTTCCTTCAATCCTAGCCCCAAACCCTGCATGCCTGGCTTTCGAGATGTTAATTAATTGAATTTCCTGCCCTAGACCCACAACTACCCTGCAATATATCCCAAATACCCACAGTTGAGGGCCACAAGGGGTCCATTAGAGGGACGCTTTGGGGGGTCCTGGGCCCCCTAAGACCTCCGAAAACCTCGAGCACGAAAAACCCTCAGGGCTTCGTGTCGGTAAGCCCCAAGCCCTAAAACCTTAATCTTAGTAGCCGAGTAGCTAACCTTTATATAACCTTTTGGGGCTCGAAACATCCTACCACAATTGAAAAGGTTTACCTTTTTTTGGGCTAGGGCACTCCACCTCTAAGTAGTCCCTAGCCTTTGCAGCCCTCAAACGCCGGACCCAGGTTGCCTTGCGGTCCAATACCCCCCAAAAAACTTGAATCCCACTCCCCACATACCCTCGAGTGCCACACTAATTAATGTAGCTCTGCCTCTTAGCCTGTATACAATTATTCTTCGCTCTTTCCCAAAACCCGATTCTGCACGTCCAGGCCCCTTCTCGCTGACACCCTAAGCCAAGAATCCTAAAGCCCTAAGCCCTACCCCCAACCCCACCTCAACCCCAGATAACCTACCTTTTCAAGGTCTGGTTGATTATAATCTTCCAGCAACATAGCTCGTATTGGACTCTGTAGACTCTGCATGAAGGAAGCCATAAGAAGGAATCCTGAGAAGGCAGGTTTCTCTAGGGTTCAGGTAAGCCTGAAACTGGAGACCTAAAACCCTAAAGCCCTAGAGCCCTAAAACCCTAACACCAAAAAACCTTAAGACTTAAAACCCTACACCCTAAAACCTTAAACCCCAAAAGCCTTAAAGCCCTAAAACCCTGGAAGAGTGCCATAGTGCCAGGCCCGGCTCTTTGGCGGCCTCTTCCTTCTGGAGCCTGTTAGCTGCTCAGGGAAGGATGCTGGAAACGTATAGGGTTTACGGTGTTGGGGTTTAGGGTTTTGGGGTTTGGGCTTTTGGGGTTTAGGGTTTTGGGGTTTAGGGGTTTAGGGTTTTGGGTTGTTTGGGGTTTTCGGAACCAGCGTGTCCAATTAGCACCCCTGTGTTTGGGCTTGTTTTAGGGAGCAGCGTGTCCAACTAGCACCCTTGTATGTCGGTTTGTTGACAGCTAGCACCCTTGTGTTTGGGCTTTGAAGGTTTATTTTACGACCTAGTGTTTTTGTGAACCTGCGGGTCCAACTAGCACCTTCGTGTTTGGGCTTTCTTGGTTTGTTTTAAGATTCAGCGTGTCCAACTAGCATCCGTGTGTTTGAGTTTATTTTGGTTTTGTTTTAAGAACCAGCGTGTCCAACTAGCATCCTTGTCTTTTTGTTTTTTGGGGTTTGTTTGTTTTAGGACCCTGTGTCCAACTATTGCACACCAATTTCTCCTGTATTCCGACCCGAACTTTGACCCCAACCCTTGCCACCTGTTTGAACCCAGGTTTGGGGCCAGTGTGAACGCTTGAGCGCCTTAACCTATTCAAACAATATTAACAATCAGCAAACATGATGCTAACTAACAGTGGCCGGCCCATGAGCACACTCACAGTACTTACAATATCTTAAACAGATCATAGTACTAATCATAGTATTCAACATACAAAGTATTTATGATACTAAACAGGTCATAGTACAAGTTCATAGTGGTTCATCACAGTACTAACAGGGGCCGGCCTGTGAAAGCTCTCAGGATCAGCCTCTGGCCTTGGATCCCGCTTGGGCTTCCAAACTCCTGGGCAGCTCCCTGGATCCTGACGACCAGGCCAGGGACTTTTTTGTAGGCGCCTTAATTCTTAGAATAAGGTTCCTTTAAAGAGGTCTATAAGGCCTACTATAAGGGATCTATAAGGTTGCCAAAATATAGAGGCCTTAATACTTAGAGTAGGTTCACCCGCTTGCTCGTCGTACCTACAACAGCCAGGCTTGTCCGACAGCGAGCGTCAAAAAATTAGAATGGATTCCTCAAAGGGGTCTACAATTCTACAGTCGGACTCTATGATGTCGGGGCCTTAGTAATTAGAATAGGGTTGGAGCGTTTTTATTTTATCGTAGAATATATACCCCCAAACCCTACTCTAATTAGTAAGGCCCCTACATTCGGGTTCCCGTTATCCCCGTCACTGTGGGTTTGCTACTGCGAACAATCGCCAAAGGCGACAGGAGAATATCTTCATCTACAGTAGTCCTATCACAATCTATGTGTATATATATATATATATATATATACACATATCTATTTATTCATTCGCTGTATATATATATATATGTATGTATGTATTACACTCTGTATATATAGATCTATCTATCTCCCACAACATGAATTGGCTGTGTCCGCATGCCAGGTGGGCCCGGACGGGGAGTCGCTGATCTCGGGCCTCAACACGCATTTTGCCACAATTCGGGCTTTCGGGTTTAAAGCTTAGGTTTTTTGTTGCCAAGATTTGGGCTTTCGGTGCATGGAGGTGCAAAGGGCAAGGATTTCGGGTTTAGGTGTTGGGTTTCAATTTCTTTCATGTGGGTTTTACGCTTAATGCTTTTGATTCGCGTTCATGGCTAGCCTTATTGGGGTCCTCCCAGGTCGGAGTAGGAAACGCTCACTCTAAGCTTGGTATATCGCCTTTGGGAGATCAGGGGGCCATCTGGGGTGCAGGGTTTGGGGTTTAGACGTGTTTCGGCTTTTGGGCGTGCAATACAGCAGCCTGAATGATCACTAAGACTAGTCCTTTGGGTTCCTTACTGTATAAAACATCCGAAACCCTATTCTGAATGCCCAGGCCCCAAAACCCAAAAATCAGGGCTTGGGGTTGCTTTGAGGTCGTAGGCTGAACTGCCATGAATCTGCCCTTTGGTTCGCGAGAACTGGTTGTGCGAGGGTTGACTTTTAAACATTCCACAAATCCAGCTGCAAGGTTAGATTTGCTTCTATTAAGGTGCCCGTTAACCTGTTTTTTTGCAAAAAGCAGCCGGAGATCACCGGGTCAGTGTGGGAATTTCGAATTCAGTGAGTAAGGTCTTTGTGGTTCAGATATTCAGGTTTAAGGGCGGTTAGGGGTTTCGGGCGCATTGCAGTCCCTGCTCAAAAAAAGGGTTCAGAGAGCAGTGCGTGGGCACCTCAAGCACATGCACCTCCTTCCAATCCCAACCGATTGCAATTACACACGCAGTCCTGAAGACCATAAGTCTCAGTGGGGGTGGGGGTAAAGATCGATGGCCTACCAACTAAAGGATCTACGTAGAATCTACGAGAGGCACTCTACGACCCTGTTGAATTCTCAACCCGATGCCTCTTTGTTGTGTTGTCGGAATAAGGAGGAAGACTGTTCCATAGAGTGCCAAAGATTTAAACCCAAGCATAGAAACCCAGCGAAGCCCTGCAATACTACGCCAGTCGCTGCTCTGCGTGTCTCGCAGTATATAACGCTGGAGCACTAAGTTGAGCTGCGCCAATTGAAACAACCACTTCGCCATGTTTGGGTGCAAAACTGTTCGCCGAGCACAGTCTGCAGTTCAAGCAAGCGGTTAGCAGAGGTCGTGAACCAGGATGCCCACAATGATTGCTTTCCCTTGCCCTTGCCCCCGAATCATGTGGGCATTTTCGTGAGGTATGCATCGCACTGTGGCTGCAGAGATGACGACTCTGGTTTTTCGGACACTGCAGGGAGGAGAGGCTTTTGGACTGAAGGTGAAGTTAATTGTGGTAGGATGGTTGGAACGGATGGTCGTGCTACCATCATGGCACTGATTTGCAGGGTGGCTAGGTCATCACGCCTTTGTTATTGCTGTTGCCGGCATAACTCTAGCGGTAGCTACATTCAAGTTTCAGCCAATTGCAAATTCAACTTGTTGCTATTGATCTTGCTATGTTCGTTTCCGTCGTCAACATCAACGTCGTGTTGCAGTGTGATGATGCATAATTAATGGTTTTTCGTTTGGCACTGATCCATTTGTGGTTGTAGTTGCAGGTGTGGTCGTAACTGCAACTGTTGTTGTTATCGTTGGTGCTGGTGTTGCTGGTGGGGATGGTGGTGGTGGTGCTGGTGGTGGTGGTGCAGTTGGTGGTGCGGCTGGTGCTGCTGGTGTTGTTGCTGTTGCTGTTGCCGCTGCTGCTGCTGCTGCTGCTGCTGCTGCTGCTGTTGTTGGTGGCGGAGCTGTTGCTGTTGCTGCTATTGCTGTTGCGGCTGCTGCTATTGATACTGCTGCTGCTGCTTTTGCTGTTGCTGCTGGGGCTGTTGCTGCTGTTGTTGCTGCTGGTGCTGTTGCTGTTGTTGCTGTCATTTGTTGTTGTTGCTTTTGCTGCTCTCGTTGCTGTTGCTGTTGGTCTTGTTGCCGCTGTTGTTGTTGTTGTTGCTGCTGTTGCTGCTCTTGTTGCTGTAGCTGTTCCAGTTGCTGTTGCTGTAGCAGCAGCAAAGGAGGTGTGTGTGCGCGCCACTCGTCTTGCCAAGAGGACAGTTACTGCTGTTTCCAGGGGAACATAGTCACTGAACTGTTTTTTGTTTCAACTGCTGCGGTATTGCTATGCCATCGCTGTTTGTCGTGATGAGTCTTGCGTGTGTGAGAAAAGACTTGGGTGTATCTGTCGATCTACCGTTCGTTCTATCTGTTTACCTGTCTGTGTGGTCATTTTTTACCTGTATATCATATATCCAATGAACCATTTAGCTTTTCTTCTTTGTATCTGGTTGTATCTATCTATCTATCTATCTCCCGTCTATCTATGTATCTGTCTCTCTCTCTCTCTCTCTCTCTCTTCGCCCATGATCTTTTTCGTCTATCTACGTTTCGCTCCGTCTATCTCTTTACAGATGAAGCGAAGATGAAGTCGACGATGTCGATGGCGATGATGATGATGATGATGATGATGGCCATGAGGACGATGGCTGTGGTGGCGGCAGCAGTGGTACTGATGGTGATGGCACTGAAAATTAGCGCTGATCGTGATGATGATATTCAGAAATGGAAGTTTGGCAAGGTCCATTGCTGGGCCTGGGCAGTCGGCTTCCCAGTCTTGCTTCCTGCAGCCAGGAAAGGCCCCGCTGATTTTTCCAATGTGGCAGACCAAGGAGACCTCCATTTCTGGAATGTGCATACGCTGGGAATCTTCGGAGTATCGTCCTTTATGGTCATAAGGTTGACATGTAGAAGATCAGGCATCCCCAAAGCCTTGATCACGCCAGAGAGACCGTAAAGCCCCTCGAAGACTGCTCGAGTGTTTACCTCGAAAGCCTAATCGCAATCGAGGTATGCTTTTGAGCACGGCACCTCCGGAGGTGGCATTCTCATAACAGCCACGGAGCCATCTGAGGCAGGCACAACTTGAATTGCATGCAGGTGTTTATGGCTTAGGGACGACATGAAAGGGCCTGACACATTTCGTCTAGTAGAGGCATTCAAACTTTGACTGTTCGGGCTCTTGGGCGTTCGTGTTGTGATGCTTTAGTGCCAAGTTGACCCTAAACCCTAAATTGTTCAAGCCCCCAAACCCAAAGAACCTTAAAACCCGTGAAAACCTAACCCCCCCCCCCCGCCCCTCCAACAGAAAAAAGCAGATCAGACAGTGCCATTAAACAAAACACCGGAAGCCTTCAATCCCCTAAAACCCCAAGCCGCTCTGATTGGGACTCTGCAGTCAGGTGTTAGGATCAAGGGCTTCTAGGGCTTACCTTAACCCTGAATAACCTACCTTTTTAGGGCTCCTTATTATGATTTCCTTATATAGGTCCTGAAAAATGTAGGTTACTCCGGGTTAAGGTAGGGCTTGTATGGTTTCGGGCTGAGGGTTTAGGGCTCAGGGTTTAGGGTGTAGGTGTTGGGTTTAGGGCTTTTAGAGTTTATAAGGGCTTTCGGGTATACGGGGGAGTACCCGGCAGTCGCAGTAGGCCTGGATGCAGAAAGGTTTGCGGAGATTTTGAGTCTCCCTGGGCATCAGGTTGAAGGCCGCTTTAGTGGTGTAGGTTTTGTTTAGGGTTTAGGGATTATGTTTCGGTTTGGGTTGAGGTTTTGGGTAAAATTAAGTTTAGTTTAAGGATGTAGGGTATCAGCACTGAGGATTTACAGCTTGGGGGGGTTAGGGTTTGGTTTCGAGACGTTTAGACCTGTTGGTTTAGGGGGTTTAGCCTCTCGGCCTTGGAGGAAGAGCTGAAAAAGAGCTCAGCAAACTTCAGTTAAACCGACTCATTGTTGAAGGCTGTCCCTGAAAATTAATTTAAGGGCCTTAGACGGAGGATTCAGCAAATTCCAAGTTTTTAGCCTGTTCTCCAGATTAGACCTGGGTTACTACAGTTACAAGGGCAAGCCAGCATTAGGGGTATGATAGTTTGTAGGGTTACCCTTAACCCTTAAACCCTAAACCCTAAAACCCTAAGCCCGTTGTAAAACCCAACCCTAAAACCCCTACAAACGTGATTAGAAGCCTTGGTTCGCGAGGCTCGAACCTCTCTTGGCTCCTGTAGGATGATCTCCCGATCGAAAGGGCTACGGTTGATGATACAAATCCTGCATCACCTTAAGGGCCCTAAACTATGGGAATTATGGTATATTCCTTATTATGGGTAATGCAGGATTTATATCATCAACCGTAGGATTTGGGGCTCAAGGGTTTGAGGCTGCTCATGGTTCAGTGTTTTTGGGTTCAGGGTCTGGGGCGCGAACCCGAAATTCCACACTGCTCACATGAACGCCCCCCCCCTAAACTTTAGAGAAACTTTAAGCCTTACCTAACCTCAAATAGACCAGCTTGCTCTGAGGACTTAGTATAAGGAACTCACAAATTAGGGAGCCCTACAAAAGTAGGTCAGTTAGGGAAGCCCTAAACCCTAAACCCCACACCGTGCTTTCAAATGTCTTTTGCCAGGCATCTGTTAGCAACCTCCCCATCAGGACGCAGAATGTACCCTGGCCTCGAATGCCTGTTGCGGTAGAGGGCTCTTCGGAGGTCAAGGTTTTTGGTTGCAGGGCTCTGATGCCGGGGACAGCGAGCGCGAGCGGGTTCAGAGTCTTAGAGGTCAGGGTGTAGGGTTTTTGTTTAGTTCAAGTAGGTCGGTGTAGCCGCTGTTGAAGGCGTAAGATACGACCCTTGCTCTCGTAGGATCCTCATTCCACTCTCCCCCCAAGAGTGGAAATCCTAGAACTTCTGAAGCCAATGTCATATATGGGGCGCAAACAATTGCCAATACTATTGTGTGGGTCCTTGTTATACTTACGGTATAATGGGCACCAAAACCCCAATTTCTCTAATTACTAAAAGGCCCCTATATTAAGGAGGTTTAGGGTTAGGAGGTTTCTGGTCGAGCCCTGTGCCGTCATTCGTGAGCCTCGGCCTCCGACTTGAAACCCCAAACGCTGAAGCGCACCCCAAAGCCCTAAAACATGGGGACGCTATTTTTGCAGCATTGGGTGTGGCAGAATCAATCTTTAGCCCTAGGGCTCAGGATTTCCAGTTTTGTCCTGTTCACAAGTATTTGCATTGTTGGGGCCAGGTTCTGTTAAGTGACTGGTAGCTCCATGGTGGCTGCAAATTTGAGTTTCTCCTTGCCCAGTTTTAGCTCAACAGCATGTCAATTCTGGTGGTTTCGATTATGTTCGCTTTGCTGCTCGTGTTTTCTCACAAAGCGGCCCCCCCTGAATGCAGGAGTTCACACCTAAAGTCGCGTTCCTGAAACCCACAACCGGCAATGCAAAAAACCTTGGTATGAAGATCGTGCATAGAGGCATAGAGTAACCCTCACGCCTCGAAAGCCGAAGCTCTCAAATCGTTACCACCCTAAACCCTGAACCCGGAGGGAAAAACCACCAAACTATGTGGAGCCTTGCCTGCCTTGTGCGCGTGTGAGCGTCGAAACCACCAAACTTCCAGAATTTACCAGACCCGTAAGCTCCAAGCCTCTGAAGCCCATTGTCTGTCGGTCTGGTTCTTAGTAGGGAATGGGGGAATGGATTCCTATAGTAGCCCCTGTATAATCCCCAATAGTAGTCCCAATAACCCCATTCCCTTCTAGGACACAGACAGTTGTTGACAAGAGACTCCACCACCCAAACCCTGCAGCATCCTGCAGATTTGGATGTTTGTCAGAAAGCTAATGAATAATCCGATGCTCAGAACGCGATGATAATAGTAGCTGCAGCAATACTAGTGGCAGTAAGAATAACAATAACAATCACTATCATAGTGTATACGACTCGCCAGTCGTTGAACGGCCCAAAACTGCAAAAAATGGTATTGATACTTATTCAGGCCCCTATACTTATAGATCCCTTCTAGTAGCCCTTATAGACCCCTTCAAAGGAACCCTATTCTAAGAGTCTCCCCACGGAGGCCTTGGCCTATGCACGGCTCAAGGAGCAGATTCTCTCGGAAGATCGTCTGCTGAGCCGCTTGGAGGGCTTTGGGCTATTCTTTAAAGGGTTCCTATAAGGATTACTATAAGGGTACTACAAGGGATCTATAAGGGTACTATAAGGGGTTCTATAATGTAGGAGGCCAAAAGGGGTTGTAGCCTATGGGGGTTTAGTCGGGATTAGGGTTCCCACAATAGGGTTCATATGAAGGAATCCCTACCCCAAGAATCTAAAACACCCCTTTTGGCCTCCCATGATATTGGGTTCAGGGTCTAGGAAATTGTGGGGAAAAGAACGATGAAATCACTTCAGAGAGACCTCGTTCCAAAAAAAGGGAAGTTGGTGGGGAAAGTTTAGGGGTTCGGACTTCTGAGGGTTCAGGGGAATATTTCGGACTTCTGAGTTTCGGGTTTCAGGGTTGCCTGGATGCAAAAGGGTTTGGAGTTTCGGAGTTCTGTTTATTGGGATTTGGGAAACAGGGGTTTTGTGTTTTGGCATGTGGGGTCTGGGGGCTTAGAGTTTGGAGATAGTTATTTTCAGGCTGGGTTAAGGAGCGTAGAAGCAGGAAGTTCCAGTTTGCAGCTTGCTATCTGAGTATTTACATGTGATTTGAAACTTAGACAGCGAATTGGGGATCACCTTCTCCCCGAATACCGTTCGCGTTACGCAGCGGACTTCAAAGCAGCAGCACCTGCAGAACAAAAAGAGCTGTCGCCGAACGGAGATGTAGCCGACGACATCCTGACAAGTAGAAGCTTTAGTAATTGCCGTCGTCTGAGCAGTAGCAGTAGCGGTAGTAGTAGCCGTCGTCACCGCAGTCGCGTCGTCTTCTTCGTACTCGCACTCATGGTCGCCGTCGTCTTCGCAGTCGTAGTATTAAGTGTTGGCATTGGGGGGTAGCCAAAGTGGGAGGTCTGGGCCTGTGTCGTCGTTCTGGCCCTGGTCCTGGTAGCAGTTGTAGTAGCAGTGTAGTACTAAAGCAACATAGCAGTGGCAGTAGCAGTAGCAGTAGAAGTAGAAGTAGTAGTAGTAGTAGTAGTAGTAGTAGTAGTAGTAGTAGTAGTAGTAGTAGCAGTAGTAGTAGTAGTAGCATTAGCTTTAGCTTTAGCTTTAGCATTAGCATTAGCATTAGCATTAGCATTAGCACTAGCACTAGCACTAGCAGTAGCACTAGCAGTAGTAGTAGTAGTAGTAGTAGTAGTAGTAGTAGTAGTAGTAGTAGTAGTAGTAGTAGTAGTAGTAGTAGTAGTAGTAGTACTTGTCGTAGTAGTAGTAGTAGTAGCAGTAGTAGAAGTAGTAGTAGTAGTAGTAGTAGTAGTAGTAGTAGTAGTAGTACTTGTAGTACTTGTAGTACTTTTAGTATTAGTCGCACCAGTGGTACTAGTGGTACTAGTGGTACTAGTAGTACTAGTAAGAGTACTAGTAGTACTAGTATGACTAGTAGCACTAGTAGTAGTAGTAGTAGTAGTAGTAGTAGTAGTAGTAGTGGTAGTGGTAGTGGTAGTTAGTAGCAAGTAGTAGTAGTAGTAGTAGTAGTAGTAGTAGTAGTAGTAGTAGTCGTAGTCGTAGTCGTAGTCGTAGTCGTAGTCGTAGTCGTAGTCGTAGTCGTAGTAGTAGTAGTAGTAGTAGTAGTAGTAGTAGTCATAGTAGTAGTAGTTAAAAAGTAGTAGCAGTAGTAGTAGTAGTAATAGTCTTAGTAGTAGTTGTTGTTGTAGCTGTGCGACTTTTGGACAGCAACGGGATGCCACGACCCGGCCAGGATGCGATGTGATGGACGGCAATTACATCGTCACGGTGCCACGGCGTCAGTTTTGCTGCCATCACTACTGCATTACTAACACATTGCCCCTGCCACTGCCACTACCACTACATCCACTGCCACTGCCACAGGCGGTGCCACCACTGCTACTACTATGATTATTACTACTACGACTACGACTCCGACGACTTCTACTATTACTGCTGCTACAACGGCTACTGCTACTCCTGCTACCTCTACTACTGCTGCTGCTGCTACAACTCCTCTACTACTACTACTACTACTACTACTACTACTACTACTACTACTACTACTACGACTACTACTACTACTACTACTACTACTACTACTACTACTACTACTGCTACTACTACCATTGCAACCATGCTAGTCCCACTGCTACTCCTACTCGTACTCCTGCTCCTACGGCTACTGCTTCTGCTACTGCTACTGCTGCTGCTGCTACTACTGCTAGTGTTACTACGAGGACAAGGCCTACAAGTACTCTAGTCGTAGTGCTGGGTCGGCATCCTTGCTTCAGTGGCCGTAATGACAGTGGTGCCGGAAGTGGTGATGGTAACGGTTGAGTCGCACAGTTCAATGGAAGGGGTTGTCGCCATAGAGTTGTCGCAGCTGCCGCTCAATGCCGCTGCTCGTACTATGTCTGCTGCTACGTACCTTATTGTTGCCTTGGCTGTTACTGTCGTCGTTTGCGATGTTTGTGTTAAGACAAATGATGCCCCTATTGCTGTGGCGACATCGGCTGCGACGACGATGCTGACGATAATGGCTGTGGTGCTGATGGTGCTAAACTGTTATCATACGGCCGCGTTCAGGATGTTCCTGACTGTCGTCCTCGTGACCAGCCTCTATTGCGTGTTTCTTTGTGCGATTGCTGCTCAGGATGACGATGCTCGCAGTGGCTATGTTTGTCTCCGAAATCAGTGGCGGGAAAGCCACCATGCCAAGTCTAGAAAACTCCAGGAGCGGTTCTGCACCTACGATGAGTTCAAGGCCTCGCAGCATATCACCGAAAGCCTGTGGCCTACAGACACCTTGAACAAACTTAAAGGGAGCAGATGGCAGCGGTGAAGCAGCTTGGTCGGTGAGATGGGTCGGGCTCGGTTTCTACACTCCGACTCCCGCCTGTAAGCATACAAAACCGAAACTCTGAAGTTGACAGCCCTGCGCTACGGCCCTGAAACTCTTCCGCCTGTTCATGACCAGACTTTGCCAATCGAACCTCACTTACTTGGTGCGCATCAGAGCGAGTGCCTTTTTTGTTCGCGTTCTGCAGTATCGGGTATTGTCCTAAAGCCTTGCTGTATCATTATTACATCCAATCACAACCCCTAGCTACAGAACCACAAATCTCACCCTTTTAAGATCCATTCATCATTAATCAAAGCAAAGAAAAGAAACCCTGTTGAAACTATGCAGCCCCCAACGTTGGTCGACCTGTCTTTCGAAAGACATTCGGCAAAACATAGCTTGCGGATGTCTGGGTGTTCCGGTTTAGGGTGTCCGATTGAGGCTTAGGGAATGTTTCCTCATTACATTATTCAGAATACAATTTGAGCCCGAGGGGCTGTTGAATAATGGTAGTTTTACTCTGTATATTCATTGTGATATAGGCTCTGGAGGTTCTTGAATAAATAGTATCTGTGCTGTGAGTCTAAAACAGCTCGGAAAATGTATTTGGGCAACAGGGGTTTCTAGCTCCTTGAGAGGTACATGTCCTCGACATGGCGGAGCAGGCCTTCCCTGTCTGCCGGCGCTAGGGGAGTTCCTTGTTTTCTTATTATGAGACATAGCTTTCATGGGACTTCGCGTTTATAGGACTTAGCTTTCATGGGACTTAGCTTTTACGGGACCTAGCTTGTGTTTTTTGTAAACGGGGTTCTTGTGTTCTTATTATGGGACTTAGCTTTTTATGGGACTTAGCTTGTGTTTTTGTAAACAGGGTTTCATGCGTTCTTGAGTTCTGGCCGACGCAATGAGCAGGGGCTTTGCGCTTACAGTATATAAACTTCAGCTTCATTGGGCTGATACCAGTTTCAGGTTCCCAATCCATTCGCTCCCCAGCCAAAGAAAGTAGGAGAGCACCGTAAAACCCAGTAGACCTGCGCTGCCCGAAGGGCATGTGGCATCCTGAAACACCGTTTTTTTCGATAGGTGAATCCCAGACATACGCTGAATCTGGGCTCCATGTTGTGACTACGGCCCTGAACCTTAAATCAATCATGCTATACGTGACCTGATATGCCTCCTTAGCGAACATTCCTTTTTCTTGAGGCTTCAGTCTTGTTTTTGGGCATTGAATGTGTAGACATTCACCAAGCATGCGTTTCCTGTGCCCTCTAGGCGCCACGATCTCATGTTTTCCTTCATCGAGCTGCAAAAAAGCGAAAGAACTCCAGCAAACGGCAAGTGTAGAGCTCAACAGTTGCCCTGCACAAAGGGCCATAGGTTCAGTAGAGCCTTCCCACAGCCCACATCCGAAGATATCTGAAGCAGGTGCGGGCAGCCGGGATGGTGTTGAGCACGCAGGCCGCCACTGGCACATCACATTTTTCCTTGCCATGGTCATCAGTGGACTCCCGTAAAAGTTGTGTCTCTGGAGTTGTTCGTGGTGTTCGCACCTGTGCAACCTCGAAGTGTGGTTATGAGTTTGACAAGCAGAATCCGAAGCTGTAGAAACTGGGTTGTGTGAATAACGCCACGACATCTCACATTTATTTGGGACAGGTTTCCCCCATAGACGATCTTTGAGGCAGTAAGCTCCCAAACTCTCAACTCTGGCCCCCTTCAGGTCCTGCAATGTAGATGGCAGGAAGCAGTGGGTGAGGCAGCAAAGCCTGTGGAAGACTGATGGATGAGTAAGGTTCTTGCTGAAGGCTCCGCGCTTCTCCCGAGACCTAAAAGCCTACATGTGTTGGGTTTCTCACACTGGTTTTCTGATATGTTTCCTGCAACCAGTTAGGTTCTCGAGGTTTAGGTAGGCCCTGTACGACCTAAGCCCCGAAGGTCAAAAAGAGTCAACATTGGATTGTTGACTTTCCTTCAAGCACTGCGCACCTACTACCCCAGAGCACTTCTTGTTCAGCGTTATAGCAGAATCCCCGGCCAGGGTTCGATTGAACAAGTGGCTTTAGGGTCAAGGCAAGCCGTGTGAAAAGCCTCGTAAACCCTAGTAAAGCCGCTACACGGCCTTGTAGAACCATGGGTTTAGGAATTGATTGCCTCTGCTCGAAGGACTGCTGTCAGTGGGGCTGTGTTACCGGTTGTTTGGTGGGTGTTGGTCCGTCCCAGCTCTGGGCAGCAGCTGACAGGTGTCATAGAGTAGCCGAGAGCCTTACACCATAGAGCCTTACACGGGAGTTCCCGAAAATTAGGGGTTCCTACTATTCAGGGTTAAATATTAGGGTTCCCTATTTTCGGAAACTCCCACATAAGCCTTACAACAGTGAAGTCTTCCCCATCCCTCAAGCTAGGCCAATGCTGCAAAAGAGCTTTTGGTCGGAGACTGAGATCTGCGTTGGGGCTTACAGGGTTTGCAGGGGGTTTGGGTTTTTCGCGTTCAGGATGTTTCACATGTCGTCACAAAACCCCGAAACCGTCGGCACACTTCGACATCGTGGCTGAGGCCACCGACCTCAAAAGCACGTTGCAGAGCATTCTCATGGAGGTCCAGCAACTCAGGACTGGTTTAGGGTTTGGGCTTTTCAGGTTCTAGGGGTTATAGGGTTTAGCGGTTTCGGATTTTAGGGTTTAGGGTTTGGACGTTTTAGAGTTCGGGGGTTTTGGGGTGTAGGGTTCAGGGGTTTGTTTCAGCTGGCGGGGATGGCTCAGGTACACTGTCCCGTAGTTTGGGAGAAGAGGAGTTCAGGAAGTTCCACATTAGCGGGTTCTCTCATAGCACGGATCACCAACTACGTGCTATAGTTGCGTCCCACAGTCGATTTTGGTTTAGAAATATCCTCATACAGGGTTCGGGAGCTAAGGAATTGCAGTCCTGCGTAGTGCCACAAACCCTGATTCCTACAGCAAGCCCTCGCGAGTGTGCAGTACAGGGCTACATGATGCGGGGGTAGGAGCGGTAGTCAGGGTTACATTCAGCATAGGCTGCTGGGCCGACCCCAACCTCAACCACACAATCCAAGAGACATGCAGGCAGGGGTGGGAATAGATGCCATGCGCCTGCAGAGTCCCAACATGCATTTACAGCACAGTTGGCCCCAGGACCCCAGTCAAAAGTTTGAGGATACCGGCCACAACACACCCGTCTGCGACAGCACCTAAACCGGCACCACAAAGCCCCGGGCTCCTCAGAACATATGTTTAAATTTCGGTGTCCGATAATGAGGATCCTATCAGTGTCCCCCCCCCCCCCCGCCCCCCCTGAAGCTCCGAAATAGCGCCCCTAAGGCCTTAAGGCCCCTCAAGCCTGAACCCCTGCACCCTCAAACCCGCAAACCCTGAACTGCGCAAAACCGGAAGCCTGAGCCCCCTTTCAACCCCCAAACCTGAAGGCCCGAAAGTTACAAAAAGCTTGATTAACTACCAGTACGAGAATACAAGACCCGTATTATCGAAGCCTCATAGAAGGAACCTCCCCAATATGAGAGGACTTTACTCGGCTGCCGATTCCTGTGGAGGCGGTGGGCCTGGACCTCAGGAAGTTGCAAAGAGTACATGGGAGCTTCTTCCTCTGTGTGTTCCTTACGAAGCATTTCTCACGCTTGGTACAAGCATCCAAGGGAATGCAAAAAGCCTTCAGCGTCTTAGGGTACTTTTTACCGGCCCTCTTTTGTTTGTTAGTGGGTGGGTTTCGTTGCTCCGAAGATCCCCAAACCTTCACGTTTTTCTCTAGGCTGTGAGGCTTTTATGGCTTTGGGGTTTGGGGTTTACCGGGTCGCCCCCTAATTTAGGAGGTCTCAGCCGTGGAGGCTTAGCCCCGGCTTGCAACTAAGCCCTCAGCCCTAAACCCAACCCATAGGCCCCAAAGTAGTTCCTTTTGGGGGTTCATATGGGAGTTTCCGGACATTAGGGGTACCTTGTTTTGGGGTCCTTATAAGAAGGGTCCTACTATTTAGGGTACTACATTAGGGTCCCCTATTTTGGGAAACTCCCATGAATAGAAGTCTATTAGGTAGTCCCAAAAAGGAACTACTTTGGGGCCTATGGGAAGAGCCTTGCAACCAGGAAGAGTTCGACTTTACGTTCTGCAACGTGGCACTGCCCAATGCCATCGAGGTGGGAACCCTGCAAGGCTTTTCCTGCCTGCAGATATGTGCGTCGAGGTTTGGGCTGTAGGGCCTTGGGTCAACAAAATGTTTTCGTGTTTAGATCAAGCCGAGGAGGCAGACAGAGAGAGAGAGAGGTAAGCATGAAAGGAAGGAGCCGGCTCTTCACAAACAACCCCCATCGTCCGGCCCTTTCAGCCCGCGATGACGGAAGCTATCGAAGATCACAGGCTTGCATTTAGGGATCGGCTTTCGGTTGCGAGTCGGTAGCCGAAACATTCCACGCTTGCGGTATGCCATGTCTTGCCAGTGCTGCCTGGCGGCACTGGTGCTGGCGGTGGCTGCACTGATTTTGAGCCTCAGCATGCAAGGGAGTCGAAATTCTGCAGTGATGACACCATTTTCAAGGGTCCCAATATGGGGGATCCCTTCTCCAGCTTCTAGCGTCTCTTCATAAAGAGCCGTGTTCGTGAAACAGCTCGGCCTCGAAGCATGGTTTGGGGTTTGGTGGGAGTTTCACAAAGTTCAGGGTAGATCGTTATAATCTATTTTAAGGTACTATCCGCCACAGCCATCAGTCCCACTTCGATCATCGCGCCATCGACATAGGCACCTCGACCGGCACAGCGGCAGTGTCAACACATATTCGGCATCATCCGCCACATCGGCATCCCGCTGCTGCGATCCCCATGCTTGTCAGCCGGAGTGCCAGCGGAATCCAATCCATGAAGAGGGTCACGAACACAATCTAGAAACCCTAAACCCTAAACCGGATCATGCCTTGCCATGAAATTGATAATCGCCAGCGTCGCGACCAAGTGGTCATCTCTTCGCTGTCGAAGCCAGCCGACCCATCATGGAATGACCTGTTTCCATTCCTGGTGCATAGCAGTATTCTTAGCATCTCGGTTGTAGAGATGGTACACTTATCAGTCCTTTCGTTCGTTATCCTCATCGTTACGGTCATTGTTTTTTGTTCGGGGATGTTTCCTGGAGTGGAGCCAGCAGTTATGCAGTTTCGAATGTCGGGGCCGGTTTGCTGCCCAGCAATTTTGGGATCTTACAGGTTTCAAGTTTAAGTGCTGAGATGGGTCAAGTTAGTACTGGAGGGCATGGGCCGTCAAGTTGTGCTAGATTCGAGGATTTGGCATGCGGATCCGAAAATGAAATCACAGTTCCGAGGGCGTTCGTCCACTACAAAATGTGGCGGCACCTGTTGGACAACAAGGTGGTCGGCGAGGCCTGGCATTCGGCACTGGCTGCTCCGTCCTAATTAACAAGAGAAACCGAGTGATTTCGGTAATTGGCCATGAGAATAACACAGCCATGGCAGAGACAGTGCTGACGCAAGAGCCTGCATCATACCTCTGTAGTTCAGGGCCGTCCGACATCCAACACTTTCTACAGCCCTGATCCTTGGGGGTTTGGATCTAGGGGCTTTTCGGTGTTTTGCACGTGCATCCAGGAGTTGGAGAAGTTCTCCAAGAAGTACGGCTACTTGCAGACAAGGCCTGGGTCAAAGGGCAGTTTGAGTCTGCCGTGGCATGAACAACAGTCAGTACTGACCCGAGGGCTAGCGGCCAGATGCCTCCTTCCTGCAGGAAGTGAATTCGGCCATCAGGCGGTCTCTTGGTGTCTACGAAACGGCACGTGAGACTGGCAAGCACAGCCATCGCGATGCTTGCTGCTTGCTTGAGGCTTTTGATCTAGGTCATTTCAATTAAAACCAGATATGCAGTAACCCACCCTGCAAAGACTAAGCCATGTGGTGTTGCTGCTTGATATCATGCTAAAATCAGCCGCATTACATTACCCCCCCCCAGTCAGAAAAAAAAATGTTGGGCGTTTCTGCCACGTTGCAAGGGCCCGGGTCGATTCACAGGGAACCTGTGGATCTAATTTCCGGTGACGACGAGCCACATGGTACTTCACAGGGGCATGGTTAACTTCAGGATCTGCAGGCTACCCCAAAACCCTCAAACCCCCGTGAGCCCTGTAAGCCTTGCACCCTTTTAGACGTTGACCCGCGGAACTCGCACTTCGCCCACAGCAAAGCGCCACCGACAGGAAGTACCGGAACCCTAGGTGTTGCAGAAAAGAAACCACCACGAGCCCAAAAAGGAAGTACCACAGGCAACAAACCGCGGGGCAGGCCAAGCCTTCCTTCGGTTTGCTTTTGGGGGTGCACAAGAGCTCCGAAGCGGAAATGAAGGGAAAGGTAGTGGGCACGATGCAACTCACAAGTTCTTGTGATGACTCATATGCCCTTGTCACTGCGGCACCTATTGCAAATCCGCAACCACCCTAAATTGCTCGGGTTCAGGCGTAGCCGATCGTTAATGTACGGGACGTCATCTTGGGTTGTGGATGTTGGATGGTGCTTAAGGAACGGCTCTCCGTCATCAGACGGGACCGATACCTTCTTCGCCAGAGCAGCACCCTTGACGCTTTCCGCGCAGCCTATCAAGAGCCTATCAGTAGTTTGGAATGATCCACATTTGTTGGCTTGCGCACACGGGCGCCTGCAGATTATCAGAACTACGCTTCAAAAAGTATGTGTTGAAACACAATGAATACGGCTTGAAAGTTGCAATAGAAGCCCGCATCTTCGACCCGCTCTTTATCCTCCGTGAATGCACCTTCTGTCGCCAGCATGGGCCCAGTGACTGCCTCAGCTTCGTTTGCACTTCAGAGGATGTTGGCCTTGAGCTTGCAGTTTCCTGACTTGTGGGTCCTACGGTTGATGGAATGAATCCTGCATTACCCGTAATAAGGAATATGCCATAGTTCCCATAGCTTAGGGTCCTTAAGGTAATGCAGGATTTATATCATCAACCGTAGGGTAGAGGCCGAGGGCCTGGCCTTAAGTACGGAGATCTCAAAAAATACGGATAATGGGAAGAGAGTAGGGAGGTTTTTTTTTAACATGTAGACGAGGAATGACGGGGAGAGAGGGAAATAGAAAGGCATACGTAACTTTTCGGTTAGCTAAATTAACCCAGAATTTAGGGTTTAACAAACCCCGAAACTACCTAGAGTCATCGCCTACGCTTTCTAGGATACCTAGTTTTATGATTTGGATCTGTTGTATAGCAGAGTAAGGACTAGGGTATGAGCCTACAATGCAAACCCGAAAGGCTTTCACTAACTCCGAAATTGAGGTTTAGTTAAACCCGAAATCTAAAGTTTCGTGAAACCCGAACCGCTAAGACCGAGTTAGCTAAACCCGACATTATAGGTGTAGCTACCCGAAATTAAAGGTCACCCCATTGCCTTTTAAGCCAGGTTGAATGAGAGCTTGCCGTGAGGCTGCAATGGGTGCTCCTGGCTGCCAGTCTCCCGCTGCCGCCACCCTTCGACGCCCTGAGCAGCGAAGATTTGCGACGTGCCCGGGCGGTGGAAGAACGGTCTGTGCTCGACAAGATTGAAGAGTTGTTCAATCCGTTCTGGGCTTCGAGACACAAAGAACATTCCGGGGTGTTTCGCTGTTGCAGCCTGTTCGAGTTCAGGAATGTTGTTGGGCGTGGAAGTGTTGCAGGATTAGGAAGATTTTGCCGAAGGCCTCGGAGAATCAAACGATGCTCTTGAACGGTCATGCGAGGCCACGCCCACGCAGACCGCAAAAAAGCCCTTTACCCGGGTAATGAGGGTAATGGGGTTAACATGCCTGCGGAACTGAGACTTTCTAGCACCAGAGACGTGCGACACGGGATTTCAGAGTATCGAAGTAGGTTTCAGGGTGTCGGCCCCTTTCAAAGGGGTCGGTCAGGCCCAGAAATGTGAGCCCAAATCGCCTTCGGTCACACGCGTGCCGGGTGGCTCTAGCTGTGGGGCTGCCATACCTCATTTAATACGTAGAAGCTGCACCTTGCACTGACCTGCCGAATCGCAGTTGGCAGGTGCTGCCGCCGACCTGCTGCAAGGACGCCTGAACTGCTCCGCCACAGGCCTGGTACTTCACAGATGCAACCACCGAAACGGATTGAGGACCCTGCATCACATACGGTAGCCACATGCCCTATGTCCTGAGCCCAGCTTACGTGCAGCCAAGCAGTGGCTGACGCAGCTCAGATGAGCTGTTGATACTGGAGGGTGCAGTCCTGGGGTTGTCCTGAACTTGACGAAGGTTTGGTTGATGTGTCCTCCCGCTTTGGGAATCATCCTCCCAAAGCTCTTTCGCAACTCATGTCATGTAAGCACTTGATTAAAGCAGCCATGGACTCCGCATACCTTCGAACCAAAAGTTTCCAGAGCACTAAGCCCTAAACCCTTCAAGGCCGAATAGAGAGCCTGAGCAATTTTCAACCATTAACCCGTTGGGTTTCTGATAGTTTATGATGATTACACTATAAAACACACCTTAACCCATTTCCAGTTCAGCTGTTGTAGCAGACATCTCCAGAACCGAATCAAAATCACGTTTCAATTAGTTGTTTACATGGATACTGGTGCCTTGTTCTTGCTGGTGATCCAATCTTCCAAGAAATCTTGAAAATAGAAATCCCCCTAGATAGCTGTAATGTACCCCGAAGCCGTTATCATGAAATTTTGTAAACTTAACACCCACAAGAACACTCATAATCACTGCTCTGTATCATCTTCTCATTGCAGCCCGTATTTCCCCGAGCCCGCGGCTGAGCGCTCCAGCAGAAAACCAGTTTAAACCTTCACTCGAAGAGTCCGAGCGCCAGGGCTTAGGCCCTGATGACAAGTGGGTGGTTGTCAAAATTGTGGGCCCTTTTTGGGTCCTTATTATAATACGGCACATTGCGGCACCTATTATTTAGGGTACCCAAAAAGGGACCCTGATTTTGACAACCACCCAAGTGTTGTCATTTGCATCACTGTTACGGTAATCT
Source organism: Symbiodinium sp. CCMP2592 (assembly GCA_905221615.1). NCBI lineage: Eukaryota > Dinophyceae > Suessiales > Symbiodiniaceae > Symbiodinium > Symbiodinium sp. CCMP2592. Next base: position 337,913 of record CAJNDT010006125.1, read on the forward strand.
TGCTCATGGTTTTCGTTACGAGCTGTTACAGTATAGTTCTTGATTGATAACTATCATACCGTTAGTGACGGTGATAATCCGACCGGGCTTGAACACTCGTCGAAACTGAGGTCAGGAAGCCTTGACATTGCAGGCGCGACGCTCCAAAGCTCCCAGCTGGTATGCTCTGACGTTACTATAGGGGCCTTTTGGGGGTTCCTTATTATACTTGTAGAATAATGACCCCGAAGCCCTGTTTTAATTATTAAGGCCCCTAGATTAGAGGGTTTGCAGAGTTTTCCTGCGCATGCTTTGGCCCACGCTGAAGACATGATGATGGCTTCTCGAGGGTGAACATACTGTGATAGCATGGCCTCCCTAGTTGAAGTCTCTACTTGAAGGTTCAGGGTTGGTTATAAGTGGGGATATATTTAGGGTAACTATAGTTATAACCCATACTAGGGGACTTGCAGCTCCACGTATAACTACCCATGAACCTCCAAGTAGGACCTGAATGCCGCATTCCGAAAACTAATTCGCGAACCCTAAACTGTCGGCAAAACAGGCCTGAGCGCTACACCCAAACCCAACACCGCTAACCCCTAGCAGCAAAACAACACAAACTCCAACAAAAACGTAGTATAGGGGCTTAAATTAGTTACCAATACTATTCGGGGGGGGTCCTTATTAATTGTTATCATTGCTATAGTATAATTTATGGCCCCGTGGATGCGAAAGGCCTTGCGACGCTTCGGCGCCATCCCAAACTCCTGCTGGGCTGCGGGACTCAGCCGAGCCCCTTGTCAGAATCAGATTCTGCATAACATAGGGGCCTTGAGAATTACCTCTACTATTTTGTGGATTCGCAATTAATGTAATAGTATAACGGGACCAAAACCCTGCATTACTGCTGCATAGCGACGTGATCTTGTCGCCGGTGCTCAAGAGTACCAAATCGAAAGTTTCGTCCTCGAGTCACGGGGTGCCGACTTGCTTTTGAAGGGTCAGTCGTCGGAGTGTCAGAAGGACCCAAGGAGGCCCAAGCTGATACCCAATCTACAGCATGCCTGCTGTGCGCTGTGCCGAAGCATCTAAAACGACATCATGTGTCCTAGGTTTAGGGGTTTAGGGCTTAGGGTTTAGGGCTCAGGCATGAGCCCCTAGGCTGTTAACTGTTGGATCTGCATCTGAATTCCCTTGGCTTTGTTTCCGGAAAGCGTCTGAGGCACTCTGCTGTGCTTTTCCAGATTCTAGCCCCTGTTTCGCCGAAGAGGCGCTGTCTGGGCGGGACCTTTTGATTTTCAGATTTGTTTTCTAGATCCTGTAGGGTTTAGGGTCCCTAAACCCTAAACCCTATACCTGGGCTGGGTGCCAGCCCACCCCAGACCACTTCGAGAATGCAAAGTTGATGAAAAACAATGAGACGTTGGGATGTCGCGGCCGTACCACCAACAATGACCAAAAACCCTACTCCAAGTATCCAGGCCTCTATGTTACTTCTGCATTGACCCTGTTTGTGAAGGATGAGTGGGGGTTTGAGATGACTCCACATCCTGTTCGGCTACCTTTGCTTGTAGCCTCAGGTTTGCAGTGTTACAGCTTCTTCGAAAGATCTCGTCCGAAGTAGTTTCACGCGGTTGCTGCTAACATACCAGTCAGAGTGGGGTTTGAAAAACTGGTCATACCATTTATACAGTCCCTCAAATTAGTCCGGTACTATAAAAACACCCCAAGCACTGTTCTGAGTATTGATGCCCCAAAGAGTTCGCATGAACTCCACCAGCACGGAAGAACTGTAGCTGGAATATTTACACTGGGTTGGACTTGAAAGATTTGTAAGCAGCCTGCACCGAAAGATCTGGGCATCAAACAGGAACAGCCTGCTCTGTCAGGAGGGCACCTCCTCTCAAAAGTGTTGCGTCGAGGCTGGCGTTTGTGGCTTTTGAATTCAGATTTAGCCAAGACTTCCCGCACGTTCCATAGCTAATGTACTTTCATTCTGCATTTCTTGACTGCGGTTTTGTATAGAAGCATGCAAATGCTACGAGCGTGCACGAGCAGGAGTTAGAAGGAAGAAAGGAAGGCGACGTCAGAGAAGATAATTTGCTTTTCTAGCAGGCAGCACAATTGAAATTGGGAATCCCGAATTCCAAGATAGCCTGACTATGGCCCTTCCAGTAGCCCGACTGCTGGTCCCCATGCCCGTGAGAAACATGATGGACAAGACTAGCCGAACAGGTGTGAAGATCTTTACGATCTAATCAGTCCGGCGCATTTCTTCCCAAATGCTTCACTGCGGTTTGTAGAAAAAGCTTTTTCAGAACGCAACAATCATGACTGTAGCGCTACTTAACAACAGTTCATACTAATGTGCGACTCTGACCTCCGACCTGTCTTCAATGCCATGGGTCCCAAGATCGTCAGAATCACAATAGTCATATGGGTGGTTGTCAAAATCATGGTCCCTTTTTGGGTCCCTAATATAGTACGGCACCAAATATTTTTGGGTACCCAAAAAGGGACCACCCATATATCAGAATACTTACATGGCTTGCATACACAGCACCATATGGATAGCTTGGAGCCTTATCGATCTGCTCATCGCCAGACCAGGGTCGGGTAAAGGAGCCCTTCAATACAGAGGTTTGCAGATCTAGTTTAGGGGCCTAAAGAATTACCAATACTATTTTGGGGGGCTCCTTATTATGATTATTCTATAGTCGTCAGTATGACCCCCCACCTTCCCAAGCACTAGGCCTGGAGCAGGGCTTGGATCGTAAACCGATAAGCACTATCCGGGGCTTTGGGCCTTGACAGGGCCCTCTTAGGATAGCAGGGTCTGTGTCTATGCATCTCTGAGATTGACTTGCGGCTCAAAGGACTTCGGCTTGCGGTCTTCGGGCTTCGTTTTCAAGAGCACGGAGTTGGGGCTTGAGGCTTCAGGATGCTTTTGGTGAAAGGGGGTTAGAGAAGTGCTTCTGTGCGCCTGGCATGGCCAAAGAGGAGCCAGATGAGCAGGCTGAGCCGATCCGAACAGCCAAGAGGTTGCGCATCAGCCAGGAGAACCAGGACATCTCACGTCCATCCTTCCAGTCGCGGTTGACGGAGTGGAGCGATCAATGTCTTAGGTTTCAAGCCTCTGGTGAGAAGTGGGTGCCCACGAAGCCATGCTGTCCGGCAAGCCCCTTCTTAGGATTGGAAGCTTGTCTCTGGCAAGGATGCAAGAAGCAAGCAGCAACAGCATGCGTGCAACTCCTCAGCATAGAAGAGCTGTGTGAGTTGCATCAATTTTTCTGCGAGAACCCACAGCATGCCCTGTTTGAAAGGCAGCCCGATGCCGCGTCGGGATCCAAGCCACGGCCCGATGATGTCGTTTGCATGAAAATGCGGCCTTGGATGCGAGAGCCTCGCACTCAACTTTGGGTTGGCAATGGATATCTACTGGCGGAGGATGGGATGCTCAAGTTCTCGCCGACCGGAGTTGGCTCCGCCATTCACTGCCGTGAAGTGTCCGAGTCTGTGGGCTCCGTCACTGAGCACGGCGAGAAGCCTTCAGAGGAGGTGGTCCAACCGAGCACCAAGAAAAGAGCCAATCGTGCCAAGGCCAAGAAGCTCCTGCAGAAATCCGTCGAAGCTTCCGGCTCCGCTGTGAGGGGCGTCACGTCTGACAAGCGGTCTCAGCGGTGGCGCGTTCGTCTATGGGACCCCTCCATCCAGAAAGAGAGATTCGGCGGCAGCTTCACAGTGAAGGCGGAGGCCGAGGCCAGGGCCCTGGAGCTGGCCCACGAGATCGGGCGAAAGCCGAGACTTTCCGGCTCCACTGTGACGGGCGTCTATTACCACAAACCTTGTCGGAAGTGGTTCGTGAAATGCTGGGACCCCAAAATCAAGAAAAAAAGATATGGGGGCTACTTTGCGGTGATGGAGGAGGCCGAGGCCAAGGCCCGGGAGCTGGCCTTGAAGATTCGGGGTGAAGGCAGAAAGCCCGGGTGCCGCGCTAAAAAGGTTTTGGTGGAGAAGGCCAAGAAGAAGGCCGTGGCTGGGCAAAGGCGGCAGAGAAAAAACAAGCCGGGGCGCAGACACTGCTAGCTACATGTCGTGGGTAGGCGTGATATGCAGGGCGAGTGCCACAGATCTGGCCAACTTGCGGGATTATGGGGTTAAGGAAGTATAACTATTGAATACGAGCGCGAGGTTGGCAGGCAACTCGTCCCTACATGTGTAAACATACCACAGTATACTCCAAGACCATGTTCTAACCGTTTCCAGGCCCTCTTTTTTGGGCAGACGTCCTTCTAAAGCCGTTTCAAGGCCCCTCTGCTCAGCCAGACTTTCTCCCTGCCGAGAAGCACTGCAGGCCGACGTTTGCTTGTTGGCGTTCCAGGCGGTGATGCAGAAGGCGACCTCTGGGGCCTTAGGTGCTTCTCATTTACCGGGCTTTGGAGTACCACGGAACCCTTATGAAACAAAAGTTTATGCTTTTTTCTCCCTGATTACTTCAAAGCCCAGTTTAGGGTCCCTGACATGGAGGTCTTACTATGTAGGATAGGGCTCTAGTATAATGTTGGTGGGACTCTCATTTAGAGTCTCTAAACAGGGTGATCTTACTATGCGTGGCTCTAGATTTGGGTCTCTGATTAAGCATGTTCTTGCAGATGGGTGTAGCAGGGTTTTGTTGTGGGCATCCTGGATTTTACGAGGGGTGCTACAGGGTTTTGTTTGATTTCGCCAGGGTGGCAACACCTAAATAGCCCTGAAACATCTTAAACCTGGCCCTCAGAACCTATAAAGCCTTCAGTTAAAGCTCTTCACCTACGCTCCTCAACCCCGCAGCCTGTCCCCCACCCAGGAGTCCCAAAGTAGTTCCTTTTTGAGATTACCTTATAGAATTGTATGTATGAATCCGAAAAAGGAACTACTTTGGGGCCTATGCCCAGATCGTAAAGAGCTGTTGAGCTGCTTGGCTCAGCACCGAACAGTTGCACCGAGCCGCTTTATCCGCTCCGTTGCTCGCCATGGTGAACAGCCAGGGAGCCACCGTCGCATTCAGGGCTTTGGGCTTTGTTGGGCTTTGGCCGCTTAAGGGAGGCACTTTGGCTTTCAGAGGGTGCTTACTTAAGGGCTTGTAGACGGTGTGCTCTCTAGAGGTTTTTATGAGGGACCTCACCATCCTAATGAGGAACCTGGTTATGAAGCCCAGTTCTTTCATTGAATCCCCAAGTTTTGGGGTTTTAGGGCCAGGGCTTTTTAATCAGTCCCCTATTAAAGCAGCATGCAAATCGCAATACTGAAGTTCATGAACCGAAGCTTTCACCCTGAACCCTACGCGGGGGCGGAGTAGCAGAAGCAGAGGAGTGAATTCTAGATATGGCCTAGAGCTTAGACAGATGGAGCAATTGCATGGGACATGTATGGGCTGCGTGTTGGGATGTAAGCATTCAACTTCCGTTTGGGCTGATTCACCCGACATGAGGAAACCAGTCTGAACCCTAAACCCTCATATACAACAGTACAATGGCAGAGACTAGTTTCCGACTTAGGGCGTAGAAGGTTTGAGGTGAGGTTCAAAGGGGAAAAGGAGGGACCCTAACTATATTAAGGGTATATACCTAGGGGTCCTTAGTAAGGGTCCCTCCTTTTACCCTTGGAGAGGTGGACCCGCCGGAAGTAACCACAGGCCTTCCACATCCTACTTCTCAGACTCGCGGGGCCTTGAAGCTCTAAACTTCTTCCCATGTGAAGCTGTAAAACCCATTTTTCAATCTTTTCTTATTAGTCAAACTGTACCTAAACAGCTAGGGAAGCAACAAGATAAGAAACTGTGTGGCGCTCAGGATGGATGAGGAACTGCGATGACGACTCGCCCTTCCGAAGGGCTCCTATGCCGTGCCTTGGTCTTGTTGTTGTTGGTTTGGGGGGTTGGGGGCCGGGGACCCGATCTGAATGCATGGGGTCGGGGGCTGCTGCCTTCCTGGCTAGTGTTTAGGTAAGGAAACTTGGTAGCTGAGGTTCACGTTCAGAAACATAATTCAAGAACCTCAATGAGACCTGAAGGCGGTAGGATCCGTACCATTAGGACCCAAAGGCCGGAAAGAGGTAGCAAAACCGTCTATGATGCATGAGTACTCTTAGCATAACTAAGACTGCTGAGATCAGGCCGCAAGTTTAAACCCTTAGAAAGGAAGAGAGGCTGTATTCAGGTTTTCACCCTTTGCAGCTTCTGGCGTGCCCTTCAAAAGATCCCATGCGGGAGTTTCCGAAATTAGGGGTACCTCATTTTGGGGTCCTTATAAGAAGGATCCTACAATTTAGTGTACTATATGAGGGTCCCCCATTTTCGGAAACACCCATATGGAGCCGGTTTTCTTAACCAGAGCTCCCCCAATTTCGAAGCCCTGTGTTTGCGTTGCCTTCAGCCGCTCAGGCGCTGCAACTCCGTTCCCAAGATGTGGCTCCTTTGCAGTTGGAAACCGCAGGGCGCAGGGGGCCAACACCCTTTCTTTGTTGTGTGCTGTTTGTTAGGGTTTCTCAATTTCGGCCGCTCACGCTCTTTGCTTTCTTGCTGCTGCTGCTGCTGCTGCTGCTGCTGCTGCTGCTGCTGGCTGCTCCCGTCGTCGTCATCGTCGTTGTTGTGGTCCTGCTGTTGACGCTCAGCTTGTGCCACTGCGAATGTTGCTTATTCGTCCTTGCTTATTGCTTTAGAGACTGATGTGGCCTGTTGCCGCTGTGGTTGCCGCTGCAGTTTTGGCTGCTGTAGAGGTGGTGATGTTGTAGGTGAGGGTCATAATTATGATTACACACACCCTCACCAATACGTTTTTTCCCATCACCAGTCTTGCCATCTTTACAGTCAGTCTGCTTCATCATCTGTCGTGTGCGATAGCAAACACCAAGACAAACTCCAACCCTTAGCCTCACCATCAACATGACCATCATCAGCTGCCGCAGCGGCAGCAGACAGCAGGATGTTTTCTTCATCATCACCATCACCACCATTTAGCAGCAACAGGAGCAGGACCATCAGCCGAATCATGATGTTCATTTTCACCTGCCCGTTTCATGTTTACCCTCCTCGTGACCACTCGTGATCAGCATGGGCCGGCATGAGTAGTTGCCGTGTGAAGTATCGATCTGGTGAAGCTCATTGCCATGGAATGATGTGTTGTTCATTTCGGGGCTCTCTCGAGTACCAAAGGATGCCTCCCTGTCCGCCGAAACTCGTTTCCGCCACTTGGCCGCCATCAGCAGGATTTCGGTGCCAAGTCATAGACTCCCAGGCTCTCATGGCTTTGGGCTCGTGGTTAAAGATGAGTAGAGTGGACGAGTCCTGGTCCGATCCTGTATCCAAAGTTCCGATTTCTTCGGTAACTGTTCCGGTTGGGGAGGCCATGCCAGCAGCTGTGGCTCAGCCCGTGACGGGCTCCAGTGCTCACTGCTACGCTGGCTGCAGTGCCGTTAGCCTGCCAGCCGGATCCTACGTCGCGCCACATGGCGCTTCCAGTACGGTCAGCTTGCCGGCAGGATGCTTGGACAATCTTGAGCATCAGTGAGCCCCCAAAACCCTCCAAGTTTAATTTTAGAAGAGCACAGCCAGACGCTTTGGGTCAGGGCTCTCAGCACAAGGAAGCAGCTATTACTACGTGCCGGCTGCTGGATCCAGCGTGGCAAGCTTGCCGGCTGGTTCAACCTACCGCTACACCGTTCCGGCTGGCACCGTGCCAGGCTACGCACCACCCGCAAGGGTCAGCTATGTCGCCACCCCGCAGAGGACTGTTGCCGGCCACTCGGGCCCCACTTTTGCAGTTTGGGATTTAGGGTTTAGGGTTGGATACGGACCAGAAAAGTGTGTGGAGATGTGCCGCTACTAAGGGCTATTGCTGCTGCCAAGCTGCTGCGCCAACTTTTGCGCAAAACACTGAAAGCACGACGACACCTGCTTCCTGCCTACCCACCTTATATTAATCACCAACTTATGAGCTACTTATCTGCCTACTGTTTCTTCATGTTTCCCACGACCGTCGCTTGCGATTTCTGTCCCTTGATCATTCCTGAGTGCATCGCCAAGGGCAGGCCGCTCCGCGCATGGTGGTCCGAACGACGACACCCACCATCACCCCGGCAGTGCCAGTGAAGCCTGCGACGGCACCGGCACCGGAACCCGAAGCAGCTGAACCTGGGTTCTTGTTCAGGAATATTGTAATTCTGAATTCAAGTTGCCATATAATGATGAGACCCCGTTATCAACTGTAGATCCCTAGCATGGTAACAAAAATTCAGTAAGTTCCTTGACAAGAGCCGAGGTGAAGCCTCTGATGGCGGCACCGGAACCCGAGCCTGCGGAACCCACCTCGCCGGATGCCCCCATGCGTGGCACGCTGACAGAGGAGGAGGCGCCCTGCAGAGGGTCAGTTCTCACTTCAAACTGGTATAGTATAGCGGCCTTTACAACAGAGTAGGGTTTTGGGAGTGTATTATATAGTATATACGTTATGAACTTTACCAGGAGCCGGGAACTCTATGGAATCATATCGGTGATTGCTGGGGGCTTCCATCTTAGTGGTCTCAGGGATCTTGTTAAGGGTGCTGCAAGCTTTGTTGGGATGAGCACTCTACAGCAGAGCTCTTGGGGAAAGCAGTGCGACACGAAGGGTCAGCAACATGTGTTATGTCGAGCTGCGCAGCTGCCCGGTTTGGACCTTTACTGGGGTGCCATGCCATCACGTGCAACCATCAACTAAAGAACGCATTGTGCTCACTGAGGGTTTCAGAAATTCAACAAATCGCGTTCATGAAGAGCATTTATGCACCAAATGCACCAAACACCCACCCAAGGCTCAGGCACCTAACAAGTCAGTGACTGTGATAAAAGCACCGAGCTTGGTTTTTTTGGAAGCGATTGAGGCTTTGCCTCAAGACTTAGACAAACGCGGCGCCAAGAGTTTGAATCCCGAGCGCCACGAGGAGAGACGAGCTGTCAATGCTGTGAGACAGCTCTTCGATGGACGTCTGCTGATCGCAAGAGATGGATTAAGGGCTTCGTCTTGAGATCTTGGCCTTAACCTACTATAACCTCCTTGTTTGTAGTCCTCGTTATAATCGTAATATAGCATACATATAGGGACCCTACAGAAACAGTAGGTTTTGATAGTTCAAGGGAAGCGTTAGGGTTCAGGGTTTAGTGAAGCCTCTTCCTGCTCTCTGCGGCAGGCTGTCCTTTCTACACATCCCTGATAAAGAATGGACTCAAAACATTGGGGTTAAGGTATGTTCTCTTCACGACTAGGCTACCTGACTTTGTCTGTTTTCTCACAACGCCATCCCTTTCCTCTATTTCCTCAACTCAAAGTCGGATCCAAATCCCTGACCCCAAAACCCTACCGAAGTCGCCCCAAGGCCACGGACGCGTCCTCATCTGCCCGCCAGGCCATGCTTCGTTTCTCTTCAAAAAAGATGAGGAGCCCCGAAATTATGAAAACAAAACACCACCTGTTGGTGATGATTGTAGTCCTAGGTAGTATTCGGAGACCTAAGGGGACCCTTCCGAAACCTAGTTCTGGCTCTCTTAATGAGAGGGTCGTTTTCCCCAAGCGTTCCCCTGATCCTAATTCCTGCGTAGAGACCTTGAAACACAGTCAGCTTCTTCGGGCTTCTATGTCAGGAAAGATCTGGTTTGAATCTTTCAGCGCCTTCTGGAACTTCCCAGCTTCTTCTGTCTTAGGGTTTAGGGATTGGGGTCAAGGGATAAGAGTTTCGGGTTTACAGAGCCGTCATTGTCGCATTCTCCGCAGTCTTGGCGACCACGACTCCTGCAGTCTCAGTCTCCGGTGACCTGTTTGTTGATCAGTATGGGGCAAGTGAGGTGCCCTGTGGTCTGGTCCTTTTTCATCTTAGAATATTCCCCAAAATCCCCCTCCAGAGGGTTTAGGGGTTTTAAGCCCCTGTAGAACCCTATAAACACCTATTACTGACAACTTGGCAGCTGACATAGCACCCTGAATAGACGGATCCTTATGGTAAGGACCCCAGGATAAGGTACCCGTCATTTTCGAAAGCTCTAAACCCTTATAGAGCCCAGAAAGGAACCCTTATAGTACCCTTTATCATAACCCTTTAAAGGAACCCGAAGGTACCCCTCATTTTCAAAAATCTCCCCAACTTGGCAGCTGACATGGAAGAGTTCTACCTGGAGCTGGAGCGCGAGAAGTGCTTCTTCGACAGAGATCCGAAGAGGCGTCTCAGCTCAGCTTTGGGGCTTAAAGGGTTTAGGGGTTTAGGGTTTAAGGGTTTCGGGGTCTAGGGTTTAGGGTTTAAGGGTTTACCGGTTTAGGGTTTAGGGAAGGTTTAGGCTTTAGGGGTTAAGGTTTCATCAGGCTTACGTAGGGTTTATTACGGTTTGTTAGGGTTTTTTAGGGTTTGGCGGCTCGGTGTTTTTATTTCACAGGGCGAATTGAAGGGCTGTGTTTCCCTTTTGAAACCAGTTCTTGAGATTGTATTGGATTTGGTAGTAGTGTTTAAGAGGAATAGTTTTCTTTGGTTGCAAGAGGTTCTTGAGTTTAGGATGGTCGAAGGTTGACGGTTTGATTTGTGCATGATGGGATGAGTTGTCCATGGAGTGGATGGATGCCCCACCCTCACCCTGCTACATCGTAGAGTCTGCCACGCCTGGGAAAAACAATGTGGGAAATCACAAATCATCCCTGCGATCTTCAGTTATTGGACCAATGGTCTACTCAAGCCCTAAACCCGAAGCCTTGTGGACCCCAGCCCTTAAACCCTAAACCTGGTTCACGGACTCAACAAAAAAGAAAGGAGAACGCCTAAGTCGGTCGTAAGGCCTACGTTGGTGGGCTCTTGCCAGACCTCTCCATGCATAATTTCTGGCGCCAAAACCCCGAACCTTAAACCCTAAATTGCAATTGAACCCTAAACCCTTCGCCCTAAACGCTGCAAGCTCACTATAAATCCCAGGCCTTGGCAAACATCGGTCGCCCGGATAACCACAAAGCCTTACTTAACCCTGAATAACCTACCTGTCTAGGGTTCCGTATTGTGATTTCCTTATATAAGTCCTTTCAAGGGTAGGTTGCTCCGGGTTAAGGTACTCCTTATGAATATGAACCCGCGGCTGCCCAAAGAATCCTGAGCTCCCCAATAGTGTGACTTTCATTTGTGCAGGCAGATTTGGTTCCTAGATTCCTCGCTACGCTTCAGTCGTGTTGGTGAAGCAAATTCAACACGCAATTGACTCACAACAAGGATCTGGGCACTTGTGCTTTGCAAGGGTACCCTCCTAGCGAATCCATCTCATCTAGAGGCTCAATAGTTTGCAATAAGCTTGATCCCTCAAGCTCTGCATCAGTATTGCATCCACTGGAACCCGATTCAAATCATTCGGGCCCCGGTCTGCCCCACAGGTGTGATTGGATTGTCCACATGTCACTCGGTTCGAGGTCTTCTGGCACATAGGCCCTAGTCTAGACGCGAGACGTTGATAAAACATGCCAGATGAAGCTCATGCTCAGTTTGCCAAGTGCCGACTGCAATTGCAGGCATTTGAGATACAACGCATCCAGGAAATTTAAAGCCACTTGACTGCAACATGACACCTTTCACATGTCTGACGACGTTTGGGATCATCCCAGCTTTGTGACACTAACAAACAGTCACCGGAATATCTCGCAAAGCAAGTATCTACATGTTGGCCTCGATGGCGGCGATGATGAAATCAATTTTGCGCTGGTGATCAATGCCTCCTATGTGTGCAGCCGATATGTTGCTTGCTCCATCTGTTTTGTTGTTAGTTGCTCGTTTCAGGTGCCCTTCAATCATCTGTCACGATTTGATCTTCATTCATGCAAGTGCCATGCTTTCATCATTTAGCTATTCCCCACTATTTGTTTGCAACGCAGTTCTTCTTGACGTCGCCGGGCCTTGTAAAGATTGTGTCTTGCGATGTAATTTCAACTTCATAGGCACTACAACCACTACAACCTATGAGGGGCTCAAACTTGATTGCCCTAACTTTATGCCGTCGACAGCTTACAGTTTGAATCCCGATTGTTGATAGGCTGTGTATGCCCTTAACTTTGCGACCGAACTGTACAAGCAGGCGTGTGACTTCATTAACTGGTAACCGTCAACATAAGGCACAAGAGGATGTACGCAGGCATAAACAAGTACGCAGACCCGTATTACCAGGATCATGCTATTGGAAAGCTGGTCATATCTGTGAGATAGTGGATCCATCTTACAGGAGAATGTTCTTCTATGTCATACTTGCAGAATTTTGCAAGTCGTAGCTATCAGTAGATGGTCTTCTGTCTCGCATGGTGATCATGCAGGTCGAAGGCCCAAAATCCTAAAGCCCCAACATCCCGAAATCTGAGATCTTCCGACTTGATCCCCAAGCCATGGCCCTGAACCTTGAAAGCCCCGAAGAGAGCTGCAGAGCGCGAGCGCAGAGGTGGCCCACATGCGAGCAGACTCTGACACACGTCTCTATGCCAGCTGGCAGAAATGGCTCAGGAATGCAGAGCGCTAGGCTTCAGGATTCAAGGGTTATGGTTTCATTGTTCAGGTTTTGGCGTTGTAAAGCGGGGGGCTGCTGGGATTTTCGGGCCAGGGAGATGTGCAACTCATCGGTGCTCGGGCCTTTGACGGTTTCCCTTTAGGGCTTCCGAACAGGAGTGGTCCCTGCCTTCGGGTTTTCCTTGCAGAACGGGCCTCTGCCAGACTGTCTGTATTGGGGTCCCTCATTGTTGCGGGTTCTTTTCTGGCGTTTGATGGTGTGCCACTGCACTCGACCCGAAGTTCCACTTCGCGAAGATGCTCCGTATGCCCTGCGATCCCGACACTTTGCTTTCAGAACACTCTGCCATGAATCATAAACTCCCAACGCCACATCCAAAGCCGTGCAGATCAGAATTTCCGAAAGCAGTCCGTGTCTACCAGCTTCCGTCTCCCCGTGGCCTTTGGACCTGATGTGATGCTGCGAGAAGCATTCAGAAATTTGCGTTAGGGGTATCTACTCGGGGCTCGGGACTTGCAGATCCGATGCCTAGGGCCTATACGGCTTGTGGACCGAACCCATGTCGCACATTCAGTAATATCGGAGCTTGAATTAGAATATGGCTTTGCCATTTTACTATAGTTTTATAAGTATACTAAGGAATCCCCAAAGTGGTATAGGTACTTATTGTTGCCCCTACAGTACAGGCCGGTGAGAAGCTGAAGACTCTCGTGGATGAGTTCGACAGCAAGCAGAGAATCGCAGGCAGCAGTGGTGAGTTGCAAAGCTGGTTGAGGCATAATGTAGGAACCTGATTAAGAAACTTTGCGCCTTTACCAGGGTTCCTTATATGGATCCTACTATTTTAGGGTTATAGGCCCAGGGTTTCTTTATCAGGTTCCTACATTATGCCTGGAAAGACCTTGGACCCTGAACTGGTTGAGCTCTCTCCGGGTGTGATCATCGAGAAACCTCTTCCCTGGGAGTCGATCTTTCGGAGACAACTACACAGAACCAGCTCCGACGTTCCACAGTTTAGGGGTTGAGGTTAGGGTGCAGGTTTAGGGTTTACGGGTGTTTCTGCGGTAGCTCGGAAATTTTGTCACCACCGACATTAATGCCATGATCGCTGTGCATTTGCCATCCTTTATCCGACGATGAGCCTTACGAAGTGTTCCAAGCTGTTAGCTCAATCTTGTCCGGTCGTCATAATAGTCCAGGGTGTGCTCTTGCTCTAGGTTGCTTGCCTTCACCTCCTGTAAGTTGTTATCTGCCAGTTTTCATTGAAGCAAAGTGCAGTGAGCTACTTTCACCATGCTGTTGCTATGAGTATCAATACTCGACTTAGCCGCATTACGGGCTAAGACCTGCTATGTCGCGTCGTGCCATCGGCTTGGTCAGATTTGCAAGCCAGCCTAGACGCAGGACAGATCCGACGCGAGTGGGCAGTGGCCTCAGCAATTCCTTCGGAGTGCTAACATCTCCGTGCTCGGGACTATGTTCTTGAACCTGTGACCACGCAGCTTGCTGAAGCAATGCTGGTCATGTTGCCGTACAACCCTAAACCTAAACCCTCCCGGAATGCGGACAAGAGTACATAAAGCCTGGACCGACTGCAGCATCCTCAATTGCCACTTACTGCCTCCAAAAAACACATAGCACGGTCATTGTCATGGTGCTGATTGCTGTCGACTACTAGGCTGACCTTGAAATCGTGAACCTGGTGCTACAACCCACCCGGCTCAACACCTGTAGCTAATTAAGGAGTTGGATTGGCGAGCATCTGAGTACCGAGCTGCGCAAGCGGCAGCTGAGAAGGAGCGTGCCGAAAAGGAAGCCAAGTAGAAGATGCAATGTCTAACGTGCTACTAGCGAGGGTTGATGCTATACGTTCCGCTTCAGCTGATGTAACCAATTCTGACTCAGCATCATGCACCAACCCAATCATTGAGACCCCGGTTTCAAGCTTGGGGGTGACGCCAGAGCCGTCCCGAGAAAATCATTCGCGAAGTCCATGACCAAACAGACTTGCAGGTGTGCGTGTATATGTGTGTGTGTGTGTGCAAGTGTTCAGGCGTTGTCTGGCTGTGGACCAGGTTTTAGCGCTGAGGAGGTTCCGTTGGCAGCATCAAGCAACCTTACGGCTGTTCGAGAAGAGGACAACTTCAAGTCACCACAATGGTTCTGGCTTTGCGTTCCGGATGAATTTCTGGGGAATCTAGCCCGTGACGAGATGAGGACTTTATCGGCTTTCCGGCTTGAAATCAGGGTTTATCATGTTCCGGGGTGGAGTAGACCTGACACCGTACTCGACGACTCGTAGCCTTGGCTTTAAAGTGGCACCATGCGCTCAAGCGAGCGGACCGGAATGAATTCGCACACCACATTGTCTCAGGGTTCAGGGGGCCGGATCTCATGGCCATGTTTACGGATGATTGGACGAGCAGGTGAATGCGGTTTTGGGGCACAGATTGCAGCCCGATGGCGCGGTGCCCTTGTACTGCGACAGGCACGCGCACTTCCGAGCGGAAGACTGCTGAATACTATAGAAAACCTTAGAATAGGGTTTGGGGGCCCTTATTCTGCACATATAATAAGAAAACCTCAAAAAAGTAATTATTGGTAAGTATAGTTACTTAGGCCCTTACATTAAGGTTTCAGGCTTCGAGCCTCTGCAAATGCTCCAAGCAGCCTCGAAGATGTCAAAAAAAGCGGATCTTCAGCCGTCTCTCGCGCCATCTAGTCGAGAACCCTTGTGCACAGAAAAGCTTCGTTTGAAGAATCTTGAGCAAGCTCAGCACGGTTGATTACGTAGGATGCCACAGCTTCGTGCCGGGAAGCAAGTCGAATGCCCAACAGCCAGGTCTTACATGTATTGACATGTATCACAGTAGCTCTAAAAGCGCCTTTTGCATGTTGTTTTCCCCGGTGCGATGTGTAGTCCAGCAAGGTGAGTGGCAGAAGCCATTTCTCCTTCTGGAAGTAGTATGCGACGGCAAATATTTCCAATTCACACAGCCCTGCATGACACGGCTGTCACAGGTGGGCTGGCCAAGCTGCCTTTGCCTTTGCTGGGAAGGTTTCTTATGAGCTCCTCACCACCAGGCTCGAAACCTTAAACCGCGCATGCCAGGAAGCCCAACAAGGCTCCTTGCATCTAGCAGAAGCAGGCATGACTGTCATGATTCCTATGCCTCTCATTCTCGGTGCTTTCCATCTGATATAGGGTTTCGTTTCACGTGCCACACGAGTACTTATTCTCCATGGAAGCGTGACCGTACATTCGGGTTACGATGCCGATGGCCTCTGCAGCATTGGGGCACTCAGATTTGTACCGGATTCCAGGTCACGCAACCAGCTGGCTTTGTCGCCAGCCATGAGCTTCACTCATCTTAACCACCTCACCCTCGTCCCCATCTTCAACTCAACATCCACGTGGGCATCCAGGTCTTTCTCACTGCCACGGCTGTCATGATTGTCCATCACCAGGATGATGACCATCAGAGTTATCCGTCTTCGCCTTGTTCCCCGTGTTTGAGTGCTATTATGGCGAGAGCCCCCATCCCTGTCTATAATAATCATAGACTGCGGGCATCCACCGAAGATGCTACAGGTCCCTAAAAACATCATGGGTGTAGCTGCCAGGCAATCCGTCCATGAGTAGCATGTCCAGACGTCCAACTCTGATGTTGTGTTTGCAAAAGAATATCATAAATCTGCGGATTGAGACGGGGAGGAGCTGGTCAGCCCACCAGCAATCAGAAGAGTTTCTCGTCTGGCAGGCAAAAAGTCCTGACCTATTCATTTGGGGTCACAGACGACCTTGGGCGTGTCTCGCAGATATAAAGCTCACTGTGACCCCATGTGCCCACATAACCCTAAAAAAAAACATTATCGAGCCTTTAAACCCAGATGGGAGTTTCCGAAAACCGGGGGCACCTTGTTCTGGGGTCCTTATAATAAGGATCCTACTATTTAGGGTACTATATTAGGGCCCCCTATTTACGGAAACTCCCAGATTATATATACAGACTAGACGGCACATGTTGCACCGCACCGGTCGCCTGAGCTCGTGTTTTCATGCCAGCCACCCATGCGTTGATTGGTGTAGACTTCATCATGAGGTTTATGGTTTCGGGTGCAGAGGTGCATATCCTTAAACTGTACTAAACCCTAAACCCGAAATCGTAGATAGCACATGTGTGTGTATATATATATATATATATACACATGCGTACATACACAGATGACAACATATGCATGGTGTAGGACAGTTGCCCTGCGTCGCTCTCTGACTTCTGGCAAAGCGTATGCGATCCCAATAGCGAAGAGCCTTCCGCGCAAGTTTACCTAAGCACTTCCAGAGCCCTTTATGTAGACGCCACTTTGGTTTTGGTCTTTACTTTCGGGACCCCAACCGGCTGGTACATAATGGCATTTCCTTGGAGTCGTTCTATGACCATATGTAGTACATTATGCACCAAAATCGTATTCTAATTCCCCTAAACCCGAAACTCTAGTGCCCCTAAGCCCTAAACCCTAATCCCCTTAATCCCTAAACCCTAAACGCTAATTCCCCTAAACACCAAACGCTGATCCCCTTAAACCCTATAAACCCTAAACCCTAATCCCCCTAAACCCTAAACCTTAAACTCTAATCCCCCTAGCCCTTTTTCAGAGACACTCCCGGACATACGTCCGGCCGCTGCATCCTTTGCACAAGCGCAACACAAGCCGCGAAGCCGAGCTGAGACACCTCACGTTGAAAAGTCCAGAGCTTTCGGGGTTTAGGGATTACTTGGACCCCAAAAGTATGTAGAATAACAGCCTTTTATAGGTTTTGGGCCATTATTCTACATACTTTGGGGGGTCTAAGTATAGGGTCTAAGATCTTCAGAGTTATCGTGCGTTTACTTGTTTAACTCTTTCGCTTTCTGGGTTCTTATTCCAACACAACGAACACAAAGAATGTACATTTTCCCCATGGGCTGCTGAACCGTCTAGTCTAGTATAAGACTCAGGGACAGTAGTAGTATCCTTAACTACAAGGTTTAGGTTTTAAAGGGTTTAGGGTTTAGGAGAATACGTTTCCGAAGCACCAGACAAGAGTCTGCAAGAGAAGAGGGAAGGGGATCCCTGTATTGTAAGACTGTACTCACACCCCCAAACCCTATTGCAATAGTTAATTTGCGACTTTTCAGGCCTCAGCGTCAGAGAGTTTAGGAAAGGGCTTCCGAAGCTCCAGACCGGACTGAGTAGCTGTATAGCCGCAGTGGTAACGGACAGTAAGTTTCAAAGATGTTTGTCGACTTCCTCAGCCTAAGCCCTGACCCGCAGATCGTGTCTTTCCACAGAGTAGCAGCATTTCGGTTAGGCTCACCGCGAACACTGCATCCCCAGAGATGCCGGCGCCGTAATCCCTAATCTTGGGCTTTGGTTCCCGTGGGCATCGGTGTTCAGATTGCTGATTTCATCTATCCAAGGGTAAAGGGAGGGACCCTTAATAAGGACCCCTAGGTATATACCCTTTATATAGCTGTATTATATACCCGTTATACAGCCCATTATAGGGTAGGGGTCCCCATTAAGTGTCCCTCCTTTTCCCCTTTGAATCTATTTGCTCCCGTGAAGCGGGAGGCGATCCTCTCCCCTGCACCTGAAGTTTCCCAAAACTCGCTGCGCCAGAGGGTGAGTATCATTCGCACATGGGATTTCGACCTACAAACAATTTTAAAAAAAAAACAATCTCGTGGTGAGGCTCGAACCAAAAGCCTCCAGTGTCTGTGTGCTAGTGTGGGGGAGACCCCGAGAATCTGATTCTAAACCTTGATGGGCACCATGTTCGTTCCATTCCAGAAGCACGACTAGATAGTCAGGGGGAACACTCAGTGCTTTCTGTTTCGCGTACCCCCCCCCCACTCTGGGTTCGAGTGGACAAGACCCACCCCCTCCATATGTATACTGCTGCCAGCAATCCCTAAACCCTAAGCCCCCTATGAGCCCGAGAATCTGAGATGGGGGCGCTGTGCTCTTACCCTTCACCGAGAGGCCCTTCCAAAGCCTTCCCACCCGATTAAGGGTTTGGGATCAGGGTTTAGGGTTGAATAGGCTTTGAAGTTCAAGTTTCTGGCCAGGTGCCCTTCGAAAGCTGCGAGGACTTCCTGCTCTGCGCGGCTCCGATGTTCATACCCTGTGTCCTGTGGTCTCTAGAGGCCACTGTGCAGGTTTTTGTCGTATTCCTTGAAGCACACGGGCTCAGCGAATAAGGGTTTACAGGTTGTGAAGCTTTTTTGATTCAGCAACCGCAGAAGGCGGGCCTCTGTTTTGCGCATTGTGGAGAAGTACACACATGAGGTGTAGCATCACAGCGACACCAAGCAGACACATGTCATGCTAAATTGCAGACTCTGCTCTGGACGAAACGGGATCGGCTCAAGGGAAGCGTCAGCTCAAGCTCTTCGGCCCCTTTCAGCTCAACTTTGCTCCCGCGATGGTTGCCCAGGCCCACACAAGCCAGCTGCTTCGCCGCACTCGCATGTGCAGGTACGGCGCAGGTTGCAGAGACCTTGGCGTGTGCTCCTTTGCCCACTCGCCCGCAGAGTTGCAGGCTGCTCCAGTTCTCCAGAAGACGCAGCTTTGCACGAAGTTCAAGCGGCATGGTCAATGCCCACGTGGTGAGAACTGTCAGTTTGCGCATGGGCCAAGCGAGCTTCGCAAAGTCTCGAATGCCGGCCGTGGCCGTGGTCCGCGAGAGCCCCGGTTGCCTCCGGCCCGGACTCCTGCGGCTCCCTCCACGGTGCCCAGTGCAAGCCCCGCACAAACGCCGCAAAGCAGTCGCATGGGCTCCAAGGAAGCTGAAGAGCCTGACAAAGAGGTCTGGCAAGTTGTCCGAATCAAGAACACTTTCATCGAGCTGACCGAGGAGCCATCCGCGAGGTCCCGCGCTCGCCGCTGCTCAGAACCAACGCTGTGGTAAGGGCCACGGCAGGCTGAGCGCTGCCAGCGACAGATCTAGAACGTGGGAATGGGCTGAGCGACGCTGACCGCACCCATCTGGATCTAGAGCAATCGAACATGAGATCCAAGAAGAATTCATCTGTGAGGAAGTCGATGGTTTCCATGCTGAACTACATCAGCTTCTACGGCAGACACTTGCAAGGAAACCATCCCCGGCCGCTCACTTTGCATGAGCTCTTCAAGGCAGTCTCTATAATCTCTACGCTTGAGGAAGCGGGAGCTTTTCCAGAGACCTGCCAAGAATGACCTCTCTCGTGGTTCCCTCGAATTTTTGTGCGCCATCGCTGCGCTTTTCCTTAATCGAGGGAGGTTGGCCGCACGAGCTGCTTCGGTACTCCAAGAACTGCTTCAGATGTAACTGACCTAGATTCCTAGATCAGAAGCTTCTCATGTTGGCTTTTCCCCATGCGGAGAGGAAACTTCTCATACGGGTGGGAAGATGTGTTTGCGTTTTATCGCGTTCCTGCTCCAGCCCTCTTAGCTTTCGGCGCGACAACTGCGAAACGCTTTTCCAGAGAGCGGAGCCCATCAAGGCTAGGTCGTGTACAATCGAACCAACATAGCCTTGCAACAGAAGTGTGAAGCCACCAAGCACGGCGAGTTCGTGTACAGTCGAACAGATGCCCTGCAAAACAAGCCGCGCAGGCTGTCAGTCTAGGATGGATGATTGATGGTAAGGAACGGTTTACCGGTTTACTGGGAAGCTACAAGTTATGCCAACCCATGGCATGCGGAGCACTGTGCGGTAGTACTATGAGTTTGTTGCTGCTGAGATGATTGTATGCCTACTTCCGCTTGAGTACCGGATGCCCAGAGCAGGTGGGGAGGCGGGAATCAGGACTGTGAAAGGCAGGGATAGAGGACGATGTAGTCAGGTAGTCGCCAGGGCAATTCTAATCACTGACCCTATAAACCCTAAACCCTTTGTCTTCAGCGAATGCATGGTTTTCCTGCACAGTTCGTGCTTTACGGAGGGGCTTAGAGGTCTTGCGAGTCTAAGTTCGGATGTCGGGAGTCGGCCATTTCGGATCTAGGGCTTGCGGGGTTTACCTATAGTCTCCATTGTAGCTCCTTTTTTTGGTTAACCAGTTTTATGGTTAGGGTCCTATAATAGAGATTTTGGTTAACCAAAAAAGGAACTACAATGGAGACTATAGGTATAATGGTTTATAGACTTTTAGAGGGGTCTTGTTTCTCGTTCCATCGAAGTTTGACGAAGACGCGCTTCGTAGAAATTGGTCGCACTCCGTCAGGCAGAAAACGGTTACGACGTGTAAATCTGACGGCCCGAGCTCGTCTGATACAAGTAGGTTAAACCTTTCAGTCGCAGTCATGTGCTCTAGCCGCCCGCACCCCGGATGGCCCGACAGAGGCCGTCGCCTGTCCCTTTCCGATGGCGTTTGTTCTAAGTGAGAGTTTCCTTGTTGGCGTTGTGCTGCGCTGGACCAGTGCGAGAAGTACCCTGAACCGCCTGTATCTGACTCTGTAGACTCTAGACCCTGCAGACCGTGCTGCGGACGAAACGGGATCGGCTCAAGGGAAGCGTCAGCTCAAGCTCTTCGGCCCCTTTCAGCTCAACTTTGCTCCCGCGATGGTTGCCCAGGCCCACACAAGCCAGCTGCTTCGCCGCACTCGCATGTGCAGGTACGGCGCAGGTTGCAGAGACCTTGGCGTGTGCTCCTTTGCCCACTCGCCCGCAGAGTTGCAGGCTGCTCCAGTTCTCCAGAAGACGCAGCTTTGCACGAAGTTCAAGCGGCATGGTCAATGCCCACGTGGTGAGAACTGTCAGTTTGCGCATGGGCCAAGCGAGCTCCGCAAAGTCTCGAATGCCGGCCGTGGCCGTGGTCCGCGAGAGCCCCGGTTGCCTCCGGCCCGGACTCCTGCGGCTCCCTCCACGGTGCCCAGTGCAAGCCCCGCACAAACGCCGCAAAGCAGTCGCATGGGCTCCAAGGAAGCTGAAGAGCCTGACAAAGAGGTCTGGCAAGTTGTCCGAATCAAGAACACTTTCATCGAGCTGACCGAGGAGCCATCCGCGAGGTCCCGCGCTCGCCGCTGCTCAGAACCAACGCTGTGGTAAGGGCCACGGCAGGCTGAGCGCTGCCAGCGACAGATCTAGAACGTGGGAATGGGCTGAGCGACGCTGACCGCACCCATCTGGATCTAGAGCAATCGAACATGAGATCCAAGAAGAATTCATCTGTGAGGAAGTCGATGGTTTCCATGCTGAACTACATCAGCTTCTACGGCAGACACTTGCAAGGAAACCATCCCCGGCCGCTCACTTTGCATGAGCTCTTCAAGGCAGTCTCTATAATCTCTACGCTTGAGGAAGCGGGAGCTTTTCCAGAGACCTGCCAAGAATGACCTCTCTCGTGGTTCCCTCGAAATTTTGTGCGCCATCGCTGCGCTTTTCCTTAATCGAGGGAGGTTGACCGCACGAGCTGCTTCGGTACTCCAAGAACTGCTTCAGATGTACCTGACCTAGATTCCTAGATCCTAGATCAGAAGCTTCTCATGTTGGCTTTTCCCCATGCGGAGAGGAAACTTCTCATACAGGTGGGAAGATGTTTTTGCGTTTTATCGCGTTCCTGCTCCAGCCCTCTTAGCTTTCGGCGCGACAACTGCGAAACGCTTTTCCAGAGAGCGGAGCCCATCAAGGCTAGGTCGTGTACAATCGAACCCACGTAGCCTTGCAACAGAAGTGTGAAGCCACCAAGCACGGCCAGTTCGTGTACAGTCGAACAAATGCCCTGCAAAACAAGCTGCGCAGGCTGTCAGTCTAGGATCGATGGTGGGGGACGGTTTGCGAGGTTACAAGTTACGCAAGCCCATGGCAATTGAATCACTGTGTGCAACTAGTACTATCAGTTCTGATGTACCACTGAGATGATTGGATGCCTACTTCCGCTTGAGTACCGGATGCCCAAAGCAGAGAGGGAGGCGGGAATGAGGACGTTGAGGAAAAGAGGTTGATATAGCTGTTTAGAGAAGCGCCGCTATGGTACTTGTAACAGCTGTTATCAGTATCAGCACATTGTTGGTGTCATGTACTTCTACACGGCTGCAACTATGACTAATGCTTTGTTTCTTGTCATATCCTACTTACAAGGGCATGCTATAGGAGAGTAGTTCCGACACACCGGGGGGCTGGAACCAGCAACGACCGAGTGGAATCCAGTCCATGCAGTGCTAGGAGTGCATTTACGGTGTTGTTTAAGTTAGGCTTCTAGGGACGGGATCATTTGACTTGAGATGGCAACCAGCTTCAGCGTTAAGGTTGGATGCCGATGGAGCAACCTACAAGCCTTGTTTGGAGAGTCCCAGTTGCACTGTCCAGTTGCTAACGTCCCTTTCACTAGGGTCCCAAGTCTCGGAACTGCCTTGAGTTCAAAAGGTCTGGTAACCTTCCATCTCCAGGCAGACGTCCACTTCGAGGAGCAGTTTGCTCCAAAGCTCTTGCAAAGCCGCATGCTTGCTTGAAGTTTTGTCCAGGGCATCCCCGAAGCGAACGAGGGATCCAGGAACCAAGCCTCAAAAATTACATGGGTTTAGCGGAACCCTAAAGGCACTCCAGGTTTTCAGGGCCTATAAGCCCTGAACCCTAAACCCCCAAGCCCTAAACCTCTGAATCCTACTCTAATCTTCAAGTTTCACGCCGACCCGAACGCCGTGAACCTCGCCTGGCTTGTCCGAGTTGTGAGTCAGAGCGTAAACCTCCAAATCCTCAACCCTAAACCCGTTGGCGAGGTTCGGTTCAGGTTGCAAGGCTTTCGGGTGTAGGCTTCAGGTTTTCAGGGGTTCAAGGTTCGGGCTTTTAGGGTTCAGGGTTTAGGCCATAGGCTTCAGGCTTAAGGCTTTACGGTCCAAGATTTGGGTATGGAGTTCGTGGTTTAGGGCTTCTCATGATTACTGCCTTGTGCCACCAAAGCGTGGTCGTGGATCTGCCCAATGGAACCCAAGAAGCTCAAAACAAGAGCACGCAATTGTAATTTGTGCACGTGTGAAGTAGCATGTTGTGTGTGTATGCAACATTGTGGCACAAGTGCTCTGAGGGTAAAAAGGCGTAGATACCCAATGGTACAGCTGCGCTAGTCCTTAACACTTGGACGGGTATCATCAGTGCGTGTGTGCAGTGGTTTACAACAACTATAGGTTATCAGCCGTATAGCCTACGGCCTGGTCACAACTGGTTGGTTACAATACAATCAATCAGCGCATGAGCGAACCGGAACTTATTCCTGCAAGTATGGATACAGTTACAAGCACCGTGAACCCTTTTCAGCCCCCGGTCACGGGTGGCCATACAGGGAGCGGCGCCCCCGGCTTAGTTTTCCCGGCACCAGCCTCAGTCCAACAATTCAACGTCTTCGCACCACAGTATAGTGTCGAAGTACACGTTAACCAGATCAGACTGGAAGTCGGAGAACTAGAGGCTCAGGCAGAAGCTAGACACAGGCAACACATGCTGACCTATCAAGAAGCATCCGCAATTCACACAGCTGACTTGGAGCACAGAGCAGAACGAAACCATCTTGAAGTGGTGGCAGAATTGCAAGCAGCCTTGGCACAAAGCGAGTTCAAGGCGGCAAATCGCGAAAGGCTCCTGTTGTCGGAAATGACTTTAAGTCAGGCGCATTCCTATGACGAAGATCAAAGGTTGCGTCAAGAGCTAGCGGAACTTCAACAAAGCCGAATCACAGACGCATTGGATCAACATCTGGCGGAATCACGCTTTGCACAGAACCTCGAAGAACAGGCGAGACGGCACGTCGAGAATTCCCAGGAAGTCATGGTTGAACAGTTCCAAGCACACTTTGAGTTGTTTAGGAACAGGCAGAAAGAAGAGTATGAGGCGTCCCTTGCTGTATGCAGGGAACAGAACGAAGAGCTTCAGGACAGGTTGGATTCTGCGGAAACTGCACTAGAGAAGGTCTTGGATCAGTACAACCCAGCTACTCCAAAGAGTCAGCCAGTGCCTGCTCCAAGCACCCCTGCAGGTCCCTCTGTTGTCCCCAAAGCTCCTCAAGCGCCCATGTTCTCAATGCCGAACGTAATCCCCCAGGGTGCCAGATGTCTGTTCGAGTCAATGAATCCAGGAGGTTTGAATGCTCAGTCCATTCCGTCTGCAACAGCATCTTCAATCCCCAAGGCAGGACCTTCCCAGGCAGCGCCAGGAACAGCGGCCCCTCCAGCGGCCGATTCCGGCACGCCAGGGACGGAGGCTTTCAACACAGGTCTCCTAGAGACCCAAATGGCAATTCTTCAAAGCCTAAGAACCTTAAGGGGTGAGAGCAAAGTCGATGCTGACAAACCCAAAGCGAAAGAAGCAGAGTCCATCAACCTTCCGGATTTCCCAAGTCCAGAGTCGTATCGTTCATGGAAAACGGCAGCTAGGGAAGCGGTCAGGGCAGCATCAGATTCTCCTGATGAGGCGTTTAAATGGGTGATGAAGGCCTACGACAAAGACGCATCGCAGGAATCCCTTCGAGACCCTGAGAAATTCCTCACCCTTGACACGAAACTTCTTGCTGCACTCACCAAAGTCGCTAGGGGAGAAGTCTCCCGAGAAATCCTCATTTTTAAGGAGACAGAAGCGGCGAAATTCAGGGCGGTACGAGGACGACAGGTGCTCTACCTCTTCGGTCAGTACTTCAAGACGAACGAGGAGGTTGGCTCACTGTACTCCGTGGAGGACCTGCTGAAAGTAAGGTTAATCAATGACGACCTTTCAGTGTTCATTAGCAACTGGGAATCTGTCATGTCTGGACTTAGCCACACACCGGACGAAACGACCCTAAGAGACATTTTCCTTCGTGAACTCAGACAGTCCAAGAGGCTAAAGTATGATCTTGAGATTTACGACAGGGCATCAGAGGGCACGGATCAGCACACGTACAGGTTTCTTGTGAAGTCACTTAAGGATCTTTTGACCCGAGAGCGCAAACGCAAGAACCGTGACCGCATCGCAAGATCTCACGGAGATAAGTACGGTGCCCCTGCCTCAAAGTCTCCTGGCCGAACTTCCAGCCCCTCTTCAAGAGGAGGCCGTGGCAGATCGCAGAGCCCAAGGCCAAGATCACCCAGCAAAGGTAGATCCCAGTCTCCCAGCAAGCCTAGGACACCTAGCCCAAAGGGAGTATGCTACGATTTCCTCAAAGGAACTTGCAAGCGAGGCAATAACTGCCCTTTCCTTCACAAGAAGAGATCATTGTCCCCCAAAGGCGACAAACAGAAGAAGAAAATCAACGTGACATGCAAGTTCTGGAAAGAAGGCAACTGCAACAAGGGTGACAAATGTCGGTTCCAGCATAAGGATGTAGAGAAGCCGTCAGCTCCCGCACCCAAGTCCGAAGCCGCCCCGGCAGCTCCAAAGCCAGGGTCACCTAGGGCCAACTCCCCTGCCCCGCGCAGAGGGAGAAGTCCCAGGGCCAAGTCAAGTGACAAGGCTCCAAAGACGGCCGCATGCGCCATCGCGTTCGAGAATACAGCGGATCTTGAGATCTCGCCAAAGCTCGCTATGGCAGCGTCACATGACGAGGACTACTGGGAGGTAGACTTCACCGGCAACAAGATCATCCGCCATCACAAGAAGTACCGAACGGATTGGTATGTTCCTGACAATTCATGTCCTGTGAACCCCAAGAAGCTTAGGAGCCAAGCTAAGCTCGAGCAGGTTTTGCCGGTCTCCCCTTTTGTTGGAAACAAGATCTACAACTGAAGGAAGACCCCAACCAAAGGACCCGGCAGCACATGGGTAGGAAAGACGATCTTCTACATGCAAGAACTCCCTAAGGTGAGTTTCGACAGCACAGTAGAAATGATTGCCATCGAACCGGAAGGAAAACAGAGAAAGCATGCCTACCTTCCCAGGGTTTATGAGGAAGTCTATCCCACTGTCGAGAAATGTCCACGCTCGAATCCTAAGGATCTGAAGAGGGCTCTTGTGTGGGCAAAGCAGTTTGCCACCATGATCGAATGCATGGTTCACGACACGCCTGCGGGATGCGGGTATGAATGCATGGAGGAAGGCTTCCTCTGCGAGGAGTGCGAGCGACTTGCACGTCCGTCATGTGCAGGTCTGGTCCCCGGCTTAGAATTCCTAGCGGATACCGGAAGTGAAGAGGACCTCATCAGCAAGTCGGACTGCAGAACTCACTTCCCCGACGTACCCATAGAACCCGCCTCACGTCCTGTCTCTCTGATCACCGCCAATGGGCCGGTAAAAGGTAATGAAGCCGTTAAGCTTGAGGTCCCTGAAATCAACAAAATCCTCGAATGCTACGTGCTAGATTCAACGCCGCCGGTGTGCTCTGTTGGTAGGAGATGTATGGACGAGGGTTTTGATTTCCATTGGTACGCAGGGAAGACGCCTTACTTCGTGACACCCGAAGGCCGGAAACTTTACTGCAAGCTGCGCGGGCGAGTCCCGGTAATTGGGGATGGTACAATCGCTGTTCCCGCCAAGGATGAGAAAGCGGCTCATTCGCCAGTCATCCAGGCAACATCGGGTTTTCCCCGTTCAGCGGCCTACTAAGGCACGCCAATGCAGCAGAATCCGAGCCGGAAGGCGAATCCTCGGGCAGTGGCCTCGACCCCAGGATCGAAAAAGCACTGAAAGAGGCTGCTCCGTTAGGCATAAAGGCGGAGTACTTGAACAAACCAGGTTGGGTTTCGCATCCTTCCTTTCCACAGATGATCGTGGGGCACTTTCCCAAAACCTTTAGAACGCCTGCTACAAGGTTTCCAAAGCACGTCATCCGGAGTACTTGGACTTATGTCAAGAAATGGCAGGAGATCGAAAAAGACGTGGATGTAAGGACGTTGGACAATCGGGTAGCCAAGCTCCCTTCTGATGCCTGCATTCTCAGCGTAACGATCTTTAAAAGACCTGTTGATGACCCCGAGCCGGAGCCTGACAGCGAAAGAGAAGCTGAAGCTGACCCTGAAAAACGTTCAGCCCAGCTCAAGCTGCAGGCCAACAGCCCGGAGCACAAATTCACCCACCGTCCTAAGAACCCTTTCTGCAAGGTATGCCAAAAGGCCAAAATGCTAGCGCCGCATGCCAGAAAGCGAGGGGGGAGCTCCACTATCTTGTCGAAGAAGTTCGGAGACCACGTGACAATTGATCACATTGTGACCAAGGACTTGCGTGATTTTGGGATCGAAGGTGAGAAAGTTGCTCTTGTGGTTAAGGACGTGTTCACTAACTTTCGTTATGTGTACCCTGCAGGTACGAAGGAGTCGGAAGAGGTTTATGATTGCCTGTTGCACTACTTCACCGTAGATGATGAACCAGGTATCATTTACTCTGACAACGCCCCCGAACTCAAGAATGCTACTGGAAAATACAAAGTTCGTCACAACACCTCACGACCTTACGTCGATGAGAGCAAGTCTGTTGTTGAGAGAGAGATCCGAACTGTGCTCGAGGGCACACGGGCGAACTTGCTGCAGGCAGGACTTCCAACGAAGCTCTGGCCCTTAGCTGCTCAACATCACACTATGGCTCTAAACTTGTCCAAAAGGATGGACACCGCGAAGATCCCATGGGACGAAAGGTTCGGTGAAGGGTTTAGCGGTAAGCTCATTCCTTTTGGTGCCAAGGTTCTCTATTGGAACAATCCCAAAGAGAACATTACAAATGCATCTAAGTTCGACCCAAAGGCCGAAGACGGTATCTTCCTAGGGTACCACATTCAACCTGGCTTCATTTGGAGACAGGAATACCTCGTAGCTCCCTTAAAGGGTAGCCAAGATGCAATTGACAATGACGACCTGAGAATCATTCGGGTCAAGCGCATGGAACTTCCGATAGGGGATATGGTTTTTCCTCTCGCGGTTTCCGAGGATCAGGGG
The DNA here is from genome assembly GCA_905221615.1 of Symbiodinium sp. CCMP2592. Classification (NCBI taxonomy): domain Eukaryota; class Dinophyceae; order Suessiales; family Symbiodiniaceae; genus Symbiodinium; species Symbiodinium sp. CCMP2592. The sequence continues at coordinate 366,273 of CAJNDT010006125.1, forward strand.
GGTGATCCACCCAAGCTTCAGGATCAAGACTGTGTTTTCCCAGCTAAGGAGACTACACTTCCTCCTTCAGGTGGTATCGATGACATTTTTGGTCCTAAAGAACTTGACCCTTGGAACCCAGAGGGCAGAGACGTGGAGGGAGAGCTTGATAAGCTTAGGCAGAGAGCTTCCGAACCCATTTCTGTTCTCGATGAGGACAAACTCCCTGAGGCTGACGGTAAGTCAGGTAGTGGTTCCAGCCCCCCGGAAGGGGATGGCCGTGGATCATCAACTGACAAACCATCAGATAGCTCCAAACCGAAACCGCCTCCAGAGAGACATGATCCCTACACCATGCCCGACGGCAAACCTGTGCCTGAAGGATACAATTGGGATCAGACTGGTTCGAAACAAGAAGGGCTCGAAGCGACCCCCAGACACCTCTAGCGAGGAATGGCACATGATGTCCCGTAATCAGCGCGAGGCTGACATCGAAAGGTATCAGTCCAAATGCCGTCGCGAGGAAGCCGCCCGAGCAGAGGTCGAAAGGGATGCTTCTCCAGCTATGCCCGTAATGACATGTGAAAACGAGCCTCATCGTGTCAAGATGGCAACCCTCTACTGGGAAAAGTTAGGGGAACTGTCCGCTCTTGAGTATGCGTTGGTAGCCAGGGTCGTCAACCAAGCCGAGATTGATCGCACCCCAGCAGCCAAGGCAGCTATGGACAAAGAGTGGCAGAAGCTAGTCGATAAGTCTTGTTGGTTGCATTCGAAGGTTCGTGAGTTTCGTGATGTTTCCGCTGAAGCAATCAGGAAAGGCATCAAAACACACTTCGGAAGAATCTTTGAAATCTGCAGCATCAAGGGCGACGAACTTCCAGAAGGACACCCTGACAGGAAGTGGAAGGGACGTAGCGTGTTCCAGGGGAATCGGGTTGCAGATGAACATAACGATCATGCGATCTTCTCTGAACTCGGATCCAGCCCCGCTTCAATGGAGGCCGCTAAAGTCATCGACGTCTTCGGTAGCCAGCCAGGGTACTCGAAGCAACAAGCTGACGCGAAGCAGGCTTACACACAAGCATTATTTAAAGGGGTAGAAACTTGGGTCAGACTCCCACGCAACCGGTGGCCTAAGGAATGGCGAGGGTTTTCCGACCCAGTCGTGCCCTTAATGTTAGCCCTCTACGGACACGCGGATTCCGGCGGAATCTGGGAAAAACACTGTGAAGACCAGCTGAAGACCGTAGGGTGGACCCCGGTATTGCCCGAGATCTGGCAGTCCATTTTCTATCACGCTGAACTTGATCTTCTTTTGGTCATCTACGTCGATGATTTCAAGATGGCTGGGCCAACTAAGAATCTCGCTAAGGGATGGGCGACAGTTGAGAGTGTCATTGACATGGATCCTCCTGAGCCTTTTGGCAGGTACTTTGGTTGTAATCATTTTGAGACAACCCAGGTACAACTTCCCAGGTCAGCACATCCGTTTGCATACGTGTTCGACAAAAAGACGGCTGCTCCAGCCCGGGGTGACCCGAGGCCACAAGTTCGAGAAGACTTCTGGGAAGTCGATACCGAGCTAGGTGCAGTTGTTCGTCATCACGTGTATCCTAGGAAGAGGTTGTATGTTCCCACCAACAGGGACATTGAGGTTTTCCCAAACTTGTCAACAACCAGGGTAACCGCTTTCGATGAAGGTCCGATTGAGGAACACGATGTCAATCTTGACCCCAACCTTAAGCGCGAGGAGTGGTGGACCGGCCGATCCTTGTTCCCGTTACCAGGTCACGATGCCGAAAAGATCAGACACGCTCTAGCTGCCTCTAAAGGCAAGCCGTCTAGATCTAAGGCCGAGGCCAAAAGGGAAGCCAAGGAACAGAAGTTCAAGGGAACAGACACGATTTGCAAAGACGCTATTCCTTCTATGGATAAGCCCGTGAACGTTATGACATATGACATGAAAGACTTCCTGATTTCTTGTGTGGACAGGTACTGTGATCTTGCTAAGGTCTCGAAGCAGTCCCTTACCAATGTTCCAACTCCGTTTTCAGAGAACAGAATCGCTAAGCCTACTGAGGGGGAGGAGCCATCTGGTCGCCTCCAACCAATTGCTAGCAAGGTTCTCATGAAAATCCTGTTTGCCGCGAGGATGGCACGATGGGATCTCCTACGGGCTACTCAAAGCCTCGCCAGTAGGGTGACGAAGTGGAGCAGGGACTGCGACGCAGCACTTCACAGGCTTGTCTGCTACATCAACTCTTCACTTGATGTTCGGATGCAGGGATTTATCGGGGATCGCATCAGTGAGTGTGAACTTTGGCTGTTCTGCGATGCAGATTGGTCTGGGGAACATGACCGCAAATCAACCTCAGGCTGTGCACTGTATCTCGTGGGGCCAAACACCTATTACCCATTGAATGCCTTTTCCAAGAAACAGACCAGTATCACGATGTCAAGCACCGAAAGCGAGGTCATCAGTGCTAACCATGGTGTTCGCGCTCAGGGATTGCCCAGCCTCAGCCTTTGGATTTTCCTATGGCAACAGGTTGAGATCAATTCAGCCAACCATCAGGTTAGGCCAAAGAGACCTCCACCCATCAAGATCGATGGTGTTCTAGCAAGAGTTGACCCCGAACTTGACGAGATCAGGTACGGGGGAATCCCAGGTGGACGATCGGTAGCCAATCTTCAGGGTTTGAATGTGGGCTTGAGCGATAAGTTTCGTGTTCAGTTCCTTGAGGACAACCAAGCAACGATCACGATCGTTCACAAAGGTGACAGTGAAAAGATGCGACACACTGATCGCACTCAGAACATCAGTTTTGGATGGTTGAAGCAGCAATTCGAGGTGGAACATTTCGACATGGTCAATGTTGATACGCTCGAACAGGTTGCCGATATCTTTACAAAACCTTTCGCCGAGAAGACTAAGTGGCTTCACGCTCTCAGGTTGATCAACCACAATCTGTGCCCTACTGTTGCCAACAAAGGTGGCAAGGACTCAGACAGTCATTTGGTTGCGAAACCTCAGATTGCAGCCGCCAGCCATGGCTGGCCAGAGCTCGAAGCCACTGCTGAAGGTCTACTTCAGGCTAAGGATTTTAGTTTTGAGGGTTTGCAATCAGTTGCATCACAATTTCCAGTGAAGGTGAGCAAGATACGCAAGTCTCGTCTTACCACGAATGACAATTCGTACTACCACAATTGGGGTTTCTTTTCGTTCAGTGGAATGCAAGGGATTACCAACATCACCAAACGGTACCCTTTGGCGTGTAGATACATGAACGAGTGGATCAGCAAACATGCACGTCGCGACTTCACATGGACTTCGATCGCGGTGACTCGTGACGCCAAATCCTTGTTGCATGCGGATTCACGGAACCTTAAGGGAAGTGAGAACTTCGCGATTAGTTTCGGGGATTTTTCTGGAGGTTTGTTGTGGGTTGAAGGGATGCCGGGACAAGGTCCGGCCACCCAGACTAAGGGCAATGGAAGCGTTGTTACTGGTGGAACTCACAACACAAAGCACTCTCCGTTGTACTTTGCCCCCGACCTACACCACTGCGTGATGCCCTGGAAGGGCACCCGTTTTGGATTGATCGCTTTCACTTCTTCCCAGGTAGGTAGTATTAACAACGAAGTACGAGAACAATTGGAGATATTGAAGTTCAGGCTGCCCCAACCAGCTGCGGTCGCTGCGCCAGCCCGGCTTTTGCCGAGGCCAATTGCATGCACCGATCACGGGGGACTGAGTCTTCAACGGTGGTGGATTGCGGTTCGCCATGAAACTCCATCACAATGGTTACCTTTGACCCGCCTCATCACTTCTGTTCGCGATGAGGGGGGAGCATTCATTATCACTTCACTTTCGTTTGTCACGGTGGTGATGACATCGCTCTCAAAGGGTGACTTGAGGAGGTTACAAAGGAGCATTGTTGAGATTGTTGAATTGGCTCACTTGTTTTCCAGTAACTTCTGTGTTCTCTTGTGTGGGCCCGTCGACGAATTCATGTTCGACGGAATTAATGCCGAAATTGCACGACTTGAAAACGCATATCTGGTGTGCGCAGGGCTCCAGGCATTGCCACTTGCGAACCGTGCTAAGGAAAGCTTCCGCTCAGGAACTCAGCATCCGATCGCTAAGGCATCTTACAAGCACGAAGCCGCAGATCATGATGATTTAGAGTATATCACATCTTCACATCTTGCTAATCTTGCGAACTTTAGGAAGGTGCTTGCCTGCCCCTGTGCAGCGGCTCATCAGAGCACGCCAGACATGATCAGTGATCCCCGAGTGCGAGCAGAAGGCGAGAACAAGCCGTCGGCGCCAGCGACGATTGCTGCATCGGGTGACTCAATCAAGCGGGAGTGGGCTCACTACCATATGTGGGCCGGTGTCTTCGGACACGAGCTCGGACTCAACCCAGACCGTGACTGGGAAGAGAGCGTGAAACACCTCTACACAGGCGCAATCGCGCAAACCGCTCTGTCTACGTGTCTGGGAGATGTTGATCATGGCTATAAGGCCCTCCCTAAGGTGGCACGGATCAACGACGAGGGGTTGTCGCGTTTCCAGCCCGGCGATAGCCGAGGCCGCGAAAAAGCCTGCATCATTGTTTCCGACTCTACCCTCATTTTCAAATCTGGGGCGAGAACATTCGTTGAGATGGCGGACGACTTTAAAGCTCTGACGGGGCCTGGTCATATCCTTCAGCAATACACGAATGTCCGACAAAAGGCGATTTGGGGAGGCAACCTCCACTCGATCGTTGAGGCAGTTCACACGCTCTTGCCGCAGATCATCAACGAATCGTTAAACCCCTTGCATCTCGAGGTCGATATCGTTGTTGTTTGGATGGGCAACGAACTGTGCGGTCGTAGAGGAGTCTTCGTCGACCCAGGGACGCCACACTGGCAGATTGGTCCTGAAGGCGTTGCCGCAGAAGGGATCTGGGCGGACATTGCCGCACGTGTGTGCGGTGAAATTGGCCGTCTAGCCGCCCTTCAGGGCAGGCCAACGGTGGGCTCAGTGCAAATCCTCTCGGATGCCGACCCACTGGACTACGGGCTGCCAGCAGAGTACCGCACAGCTATCCGGAAATTCCTCGGATACGCAAGGAGTAGGGGGTTATACACCGCCTCTCTCAAAGAAAGCGTATGCCAGATCCCGAAGCACGACCACTACCACTTCCGCGAAGACTCAACACATCGCGCAGCCTTGGCCTCTGTGATCGGACAGCGGATTAAAGTGTGTCAAGCTGACCACTTATTCGCGAAGATGCCCGCAGAGACGCTGGACGAGCTGGCCCGCCGTTTTCCTTTTGATCCAGAAGGAATGCGGGTGTATTCCATGCAGTATGTCTTCGACAAGGCACTGTATCGGTCCCAGCTCTCCCGCCGCCTTTTAAGGCAGGCCGAGATTCGCGAAGCTGCGAACGAATGCCCTGATCCATGGGAATCCCCTTATGTTCCTCCACCTGATCTTCCGGTCACTGGAATGCGTGAGGTCCCTCAGGATGTCCTGAATTGGGAATGGGCCACAGCTCGCGAACAGGCGCAAAAGCGCGCGAAAGAGCAAGCGGAAGCACGTGCCCGTGCTGAGCGAAAGGATCCAGCCCCACTTAGTGGTGGCCCATCTGGCAGTGCATCATCTCGCGACGTACCGGAGGTGTCCTTTGACGATGTCATCGAGGCCATCCCTTACCGCACAGAGTCTCACCGTACTCTGTCAGCTGCAAAAGAGGGCATGACCAAGAAGGACCGGGACCCTTCCAGCGGCCTATTAAGGGCTCGCCCACACGACTACATTGGGGTAAAGTACCAAGACGACTTGGACCTAATGGAAATGTGTGGCTTCGTTGACGAGGATGTGTGCCCAGAGGATCCGGAGGGGAGCGAGATCGTTCAGATCCTCCCCGACTCGATCCCGAAGGACCACCTCCCTGAGTTGGGCCTCAAACCTTACGTTGAGCGCTACCTCACAGGTGCTGTCCGAGGGTCGAACGTGAAGCTCAGCTCACGGCACGGGAAATGGATTCGCATCCAAGAACTCATTCAGCATATGTGGAAGAAGCACCGTGTGGATCTGGGAACACGAGGTATCTTGTCCATAGTCGCCTACGATAACAAATCGAGGTTTAACTTGGCAGGCCTCCCCACCGATCCGCGTGCTGACTTCATTGAGACGGACATTTTGCCCTCTTGGATTTGTGCTTCGCATGGTCACAGCGAACGCATCAAGGACCAAGTGACCGATGCCTCCATTGCGCTGCATTGGTTCACGAACGATACGCGAGAGGAGCTTGGACCTACAGCCGCCTATCAAGGCAGGCCATTCCTTGCTCTCGGGGAGTTTCCCCCGCGTCTCTACCACAGGACGACGCATGATGCAGCCTTCAATATTCTCTCTTCTGGCTTTACGCCAGGGTTCAACAGGAGCGGCAAGTTCCACAACTACTTCGCCAAAGCCACCCTGAGCGAACTTGAGAATAAAGCTGGCAGCCGAGCGAACCTGCCTTACGAAATTGTACTCGACACTCAGGAGGTCAACCGCTATGCGTACCTCTTCGAGACAACTTCCGAAGGCATACTCACTCGCGATCCGGTGCCGGGGACTTGTGTGCTCTACATCCGCGACACCATCAAAGGCATCATCCTGTGGTCTCGTCAATCCAGCGAGGAGGAGGATACAATCATTCCGGAGACTGCCCAGGATCCCATCGTCGATCCTGGAGCAGCTGAGCCGGAGCAGTTCCCCGATGTTGCGGAGGAACCTTCAGCCCCACTTAGTGGTGGCCATGAAGAGGTTGAAACAGCAGCGTCTGCAACGGCAGACGAACCCATGGTTGAAGTTGAGATTGAGGGGGGACCGTCAGCATCTTTGGCACCCCTCGCTCTCAATGACGCCACGGCCTCCGACTTCCTTCCCGAGGAAACGGCAACATTGGATCAGGGGGGCGCATCGCCACCAGATGTGCAAACTGAGTCCAGAAAGCGAGTGCGTTTCCTTGAGCCAGAGGAACCTGTCGAGGTCGAGATCGAGATTGACGATGAAGAAGGCAATGTGAAAAAGGAGGAACAAGAGGCCAAAGTAGAGCCGATGTTCGAGCAGGCACCGCCTCAGCCGGAATCGACTCCGTTGGCTCTCCCTCCAGCCCCCGTTACGGGTGGCCGCCACAGGGCATGTCCCCACTGCGGTGCGCAGCATCTTGTGGGACAGATGATCTGCCTGAGCTGTGGCGTTCACATAGTGAAGCCTTCCCAGCAAAACGCACGCAAGAAAGTGCGTACGGCCCGATGGTTCGCTGAAGAGGCCGCCGCAGCCACCGCGGGCAAGCCACGTTCCCAGCTGACGCCGGAGGAGGTCATCCATGAAATGACCAGAGACTTTTCAACGCAGCGTGGAACTACGTCGCTTGACGCAGAGGCGTTGGACAAGGCCAGGCAGCAGTTAAAGATGGCGACAAAAGGAGGCTACACAAGCATCGTACACCGCTTCGACAATGATGTGGACTACACTATGAGTTCCATCGGCAATGGGTAATGAATCGTGCAAGTTGTCCTCACTCTGGCCATACGTCGACGGGACGTGTCTCCCGTGCTGTTTTATTGTGTTTTCCGCAGCTTGCGTCCTAAGTCTGCCGAACCATGGCCGTTCGAAGGAGCAACGACAGTTACTGTCGGCACCTACGGTTGAAGCGCCGAATTGCCCGAGGAAACCGGAGGAGCGGCCATAGGGGTGGGACCCGCGTTGATAGCCTTGGTCCCACTCCTGCTGATAGCGCTGCTGCTCAGCTCGGCGTGCATCGGCCTTTGCTTGTGCGATGCGAGAACGCTCCGCATTGCGTTGGCGTTCTTCATATGCACGGCGTGCAATTCCGACCTGTTCCGCGAATTTCCCACGGAGCCACTCAGTCCAGTCCTCAGCAGAATAGCCGAGTCGTGGATCAACGTAGAGTGCCTCTTCTGAGAAAGTAACAATCATCTTCACGATTTTGTGCTGGAGGAAAACATCTACGAATTTACGCAAACTGTATGCCCCTCCCAGCCACATGATGCAAAACGGATCGTCACTCACTGCGGAGATCAGGCCTGCCCTAAGGGCGGCTGGATTGCACTCGTGCAAATAGAGCAACCGAGCAATCTCCTGGTTCCTCGGCCCTTCGGAGCTTCCACCGTAGGTGCCGACAGCTAACTGTCGTTGCTCCTTCGAACGGCCATGGTTCGGCAGTGCAGCATGCCTAAGCACGTCTTCGATGGCCAGAAACTCACGATCGTACCCATTGCCGATGGAACTCATAGTGTAGTCCACATCATTGTCGAAGCGGTGTACGATGCTTGTGTAGCCTCCTTTTGTCGCCATCTTTAACTGCTGCCTGGCCTTGTCCAACGCCTCTGCGTCAAGCGACGTAGTTCCACGCTGCGTTGAGGAGTCTCTGGTCATTTCATGGATGACCTCCTCCGGCGTCAGCTGGGAACGTGGCTTGCCCGCGGTGGCTGCGGCGGCCTCTTCAGCGAACCATCGGGCCGTACGCACTTTCTTGCGTGCGTTTTGCTGGGAAGGCTTCACTATGTGAACGCCACAGCTCAGGCAGATCATCTGTCCCACAAGATTCTGCGCACCGCAGTGGGGACATGCCCTGTGGCGGCCACCCGTAACGGGGGCTGGAGGGAGAGCCAACGGAGTCGATTCCGGCTGAGGCGGTGCCTGCTCGAACATCGGCTCTACTTTGGCCTCTTGTTCCTCCTTTTTCACATTGCCTTCTTCATCGTCAATCTCGATCTCGACCTCGACAGGTTCCTCTGGCTCAAGGAAACGCACTCGCTTTCTGGACTCAGTTTGCACATCTGGTGGCGATGCGCCCCCCTGATCCAATGTTGCCGTTTCCTCGGGAAGGAAGTCGGAGGCCGTGGCGTCATTGAGAGCGAGGGGTGCCAAAGATGCTGACGGTCCCCCCTCAATCTCAACTTCAACCATGGGTTCGTCTGCCGTTGCAGACGCTGCTGTTTCAACCTCTTCATGGCCACCACTAAGTGGGGCTGAAGGTTCCTCCGCAACATCGGGGAACTGCTCCGGCTCAGCTGCTCCAGGATCGACGATGGGATCCTGGGCAGTCTCCGGAATGATTGTATCCTCCTCCTCGCTGGATTGACGAGACCACAGGATGATGCCTTTGATGGTGTCGCGGATGTAGAGCACACAAGTCCCCGGCACCGGATCGCGAGTGAGTATGCCTTCGGAAGTTGTCTCGAAGAGGTACGCATAGCGGTTGACCTCCTGAGTGTCGAGTACAATTTCGTAAGGCAGGTTCGCTCGGCTGCCAGCTTTATTCTCAAGTTCGCTCAGGGTGGCTTTGGCGAAGTAGTTGTGGAACTTGCCGCTCCTGTTGAACCCTGGCGTAAAGCCAGAAGAGAGAATATTGAAGGCTGCATCGTGCGTCGTCCTGTGGTAGAGACGCGGGGGAAACTCCCCGAGAGCAAGGAATGGCCTGCCTTGATAGGCGGCTGTAGGTCCAAGCTCCTCTCGCGTATCGTTCGTGAACCAATGCAGCGCAATGGAGGCATCGGTCACTTGGTCCTTGATGCGTTCGCTGTGACCATGCGAAGCACAAATCCAAGAGGGCCAAATGTCCGTCTCAATGAAGTCAGCACGCGGATCGGTGGGGAGGCCTGCCAAGTTAAACCTCGATTTGTTATCGTAGGCGACTATGGACAAGATACCTCGTGTTCCCAGATCCACACGGTGCTTCTTCCACATATGCTGAATGAGTTCTTGGATGCGAATCCATTTCCCGCGCCGTGAGCTGAGCTTCACGTTCGACCCTCGGACAGCACCTGTGAGGTAGCGCTCAACGTAAGGTTTGAGGCCCAACTCAGGGAGGTGGTCCTTCGGGCTCGAGTCGGGGAGGATCTGAACGATCTCGCTCCCCTCCGGATCCTCTGGGCACACATCCTCGTCAACGAAGCCACACATTTCCATCAGGTCCAAGTCGTCTTGGTACTTTACCCCAATGTAGTCGTGTGGGCGAGCCCTTAATAGGCCGCTGGAAGGGTCCCGGTCCTTCTTGGTCATGCCCTCTTTTGCCGCTGACAGAGTACGGTGAGACTCTGTGCGGTAAGGGATGGCCTCGATGACATCGTCAAAGGACACCTCCGGTACGTCGCGAGATGATGCACTGCCAGATGGGCCACCAGTAAGTGGGGCTGGATCCTTCCGCTCAGCACGGGCACGTGCGTCCGCCTGCTCTTTCGCGCGCTTTTGCGCCTGTTCGCGAGCTGTGGCCCATTCCCAATTCAGGACATCCTGAGGGACCTCACGCATTCCAGTGACCGGAAGATCAGGTGGAGGAACATATGGGGATTCCCATGGATCAGGGCATTCGTTCGCAGCTTCGCGAATCTCGGCCTGCCTTAAAAGGCGGCGGGAGAGCTGGGACCGATACAGTGCCTTGTCGAAGACATACTGCATGGAATACACCCGCGTTCCTTCTGGATCAAAAGGAAAACGGCGGGCCAGCTCGTCCAGCGTCTCTGCGGGCATCTTCGCGAATAAGTGGTCAGCTTGACACACTTTAATCCGCTGTCCGATCACAGAGGCCAAGGCTGCGCGATGTGTTGAGTCCTCGCGGAAGTGGTAGTGGTCGTGCTTCGGGATCTGGCATACGCTTTCTTTGAGAGAGGCGGTGTATAACCCCCTACTCCTTGCGTATCCGAGGAATTTTCGGATAGCTGTGCGGTACTCTGCTGGCAGCCCGTAGTCCAGTGGGTCGGCATCCGAGAGGATTTGCACTGAGCCCACCGTTGGCCTGCCCTGAAGGGCGGCTCGACGGCCAATCTCACCGCACACACGTGCGGCAATGTCCGCCCAGATCCCTTCTGCGGCAACGCCTTCAGGACCAATCTGCCAGTGTGGCGTCCCTGGGTCGACGAAGACTCCTCTACGACCGCACAGTTCGTTGCCCATCCAAACCACAACGATATCGACCTCGAGATTTAACGATTCGTTGATGATCTGCGGCAAGAGCGTGTGAACTGCCTCAACGATCGAGTGGAGGTTGCCTCCCCAAATCGCCTTTTGTCGGACATTCGTGTATTGCTGAAGGATATGACCAGGCCCCGTCAGAGCTTTAAAGTCGTCCGCCATCTCAACGAATGTTCTCGCCCCAGCCTTGAAAATGAGGGTAGAGTCGGAAACAATGATGCAGGCTTTTTCGCGGCCTCGGCTATCGCCGGGCTGGAAACGCGACAACCCCTCGTCGTTGATCCGTGCCACCTTAGGGAGGGCCTTGTAGCCATGATCAACATCTCCCAGACACGTAGACAGAGCGGTTTGCGCGATTGCGCCTGTGTAGAGCTGTTTCACGCTCTCTTCCCAGTCACGGTCTGGGTTGAGTCCGAGCTCGTGTCCGAAGACACCGGCCCACATATGGCAGTGAGCCCACTCCCGCTTGATTGAGTCACCCGATGCAGCAATCGTCGCTGGCGCCGACGGCTTGTTCTCGCCTTCTGCTCGCACTCGGGGATCACTGATCATCTCTGGCGTGCTCTGATGAGCCGCTGCACAGGGGCAGGCAAGCACCTTCCTAAAGTTCGCAAGATTAGCAAGATGTGAAGACGTGATATCCTCTAAATCATCATGATCTGCGGCTTCGTGCTTGTAAGATGCCTTAGCGATCGGATGCTGGTTTCCTGAGCGGAAGCTTTCCTTAGCACGGTTCGCAAGTGGCAATGCCTGGAGCCCTGCGCACACCAGATATGCGTTTTCAAGTCGTGCAATTTCGGCATTAATTCCGTCGAACATGAATTCGTCGACGGGCCCACACAAGAGAACACAGAAGTTACTGGAAAACAAGTGAGCCATTTCAACAATCTCAACAATGCTCCTTTGTAACCTCCTCAAGTCACCCTTTGAGAGCGATGTCATGACCACCGTGACAAACGAAAGTGAAGTGATAATGAATGCTCCCCCCTCATCGCGAACAGAAGTGATGAGGCGGGTCAAAGGTAACCATTGTGATGGAGTTTCATGGCGAACCGCAATCCACCACCGTTGAAGACTCAGTCCCCCGTGATCGGTGCATGCAATTGGCCTCGGCAAAAGCCGGGCTGGCGCAGCGACCGCAGCTGGTTGGGGCAGCCTGAACTTCAATATCTCCAATTGTTCTCGTACTTCGTTGTTAATACTACCTACCTGGGAAGAAGTGAAAGCGATCAATCCAAAACGGGTGCCCTTCCAGGGCATCACGCAGTGGTGTAGGTCGGGGGCAAAGTACAACGGAGAGTGCTTTGTGTTGTGAGTTCCACCAGTAACAACGCTTCCATTGCCCTTAGTCTGGGTGGCCGGACCTTGTCCCGGCATCCCTTCAACCCACAACAAACCTCCAGAAAAATCCCCGAAACTAATCGCGAAGTTCTCACTTCCCTTAAGGTTCCGTGAATCCGCATGCAACAAGGATTTGGCGTCACGATTCACCTCGATCGAAGTCCATGTGAAGTCGCGACGTGCATGTTTGCTGATCCACTCGTTCATGTATCTACACGCTAAAGGGTACCGTTTAGTAATGTTGGTAATCCCTTGCATGGCACTGAACGAAAAGAAACCCCAATTGTGATAGTACGAATTGTCGTTCGTGGTAAGGCGAGACCTGCGTCTCTTGCTCACCTTCACTGGAAATTGTGATGCAACTGATTGCAAACCCTCAAAACTAAAATCCTTAGCCTGAAGTAGACCTTCAGCAGTGGCTTCGAGCTCTGGCCGGCCATGGCTGGCGGCTGCAATCTGAGGTTTCGCAACCAAATGACTGTCTGAGTCCTTGCCACCTTTGTTGGCAACAGTAGGGCATAGATTGTGGTTGATCAACCTGAGAGCGTGAAGCCACTTAGTCTTCTCGGCGAAAGGTTTTGTAAAGATATCGGCAACCTGTTCGAGCGTATCAACATTGACCATATCGAAATGTTCCACCTCGAACTGCTGCTTCAACCATCCAAAACTGATGTTCTGAATGCGATCAGTGTGTCGCATCTTTTCACTGTCACCTTTGTGAACGATCGTGATCGTTGCTTGGTTGTCCTCAAGGAACTGAACACGAAACTTATCGCTCAAGCCCACATTCAAACCCTGAAGATTGGCTACCGATCGTCCACCTGGGATTCCCCCGTACCTGATCTCGTCAAGTTCGGGGTCAACTCTTGCTAGAACACCATCGATCTTGATGGGTGGAGGTCTCTTTGGCCTAACCTGATGGTTGGCCGAATTGATCTCAACCTGTTGCCATAGGAAAATCCAAAGGCTGAGGCTGGGCAATCCCTGAGCGCGAACACCATGGTTAGCACTGATGACCTCGCTTTCTGTGCTTGACATCGTGATACTGGTCTGTTTCTTGGAAAAGGCATTCAATGGGTAATAGGTGTTTGGCCCCACGAGATACAGTGCACAGCCTGAGGTTGATTTGCGGTCATGTTCCCCAGACCAATCTGCATCGCAGAACAGCCAAAGTTTACACTCACTGATGCGATCCCCGATAAATCCCTGCATCCGAACATCAAGTGAAGAGTTGATGTAGCAGACAAGCCTGTGAAGTGCTGCGTCGCAGTCCCTGCTCCACTTCGTCACCCTACTGGCGAGGCTTTGAGTAGCCCGTAGGAGATCCCATCGTGCCATCCTCGCGGCAAACAGGATTTTCATGAGAACCTTGCTAGCAATTGGTTGGAGGCGACCAGATGGCTCCTCCCCCTCAGTAGGCTTAGCGATTCTGTTCTCTGAAAACGGAGTTGGAACATTGGTAAGGGACTGCTTCGAGACCTTAGCAAGATCACAGTACCTGTCCACACAAGAAATCAGGAAGTCTTTCATGTCGTATGTCATAACGTTCACGGGCTTATCCATAGAAGGAATAGCGTCTTTGCAAATCGTGTCTGTTCCCTTGAACTTCTGTTCCTTGGCTTCCCTTTTGGCCTCGGCCTTAGATCTAGACGGCTTGCCTTTGGAGGCAGCTAGAGCGTGTCTGATCTTTTCGGCATCGTGACCTGGTAATGGGAACAAGGATCGGCCGGTCCACCACTCTTCGCGCTTAAGGTTGGGGTCAAGATTGACATCGTGTTCCTCAATCGGACCTTCATCGAAAGCGGTTACCCTGGTTGTTGACAAGTTTGGGAAAACCTCAATGTCCCTGCTGGTGGGAACATACAACCTCTTCCTAGGATACACGTGATGACGAACAACTGCACCTAGCTCGGTATCGACTTCCCAGAAGTCTTCTCGAACTTGTGGCCTCGGGTCACCCCGGGCTGGAGCAGCCGTCTTTTTGTCGAACACGTATGCAAACGGATGTGCTGACCTGGGAAGTTGTACCTGGTTTTCTCAAAATGATTACAACAACCAAAGTACCTACCAAAAGGCTCAGGAGGATCCATGTCAATGACACTCTCAACTGTCGCCCATCCCTTAGCGAGATTCTTAGTTGGCCCAGCCATCTTGAAATCATCGACGTAGATGACCAAAAGAAGATCAAGTTCAGCGTGATAGAAAATGGACTGCCAGATCTCGGGCAATACCGGGGTCCACCCTACGGTCTTCAGCTGGTCTTCACAGTGTTTTTCCCAGATTCCGCCGGAATCCGGGTGTCCGTAGAGGGCTAACATTAAGGGCACGACTGGGTCGGAAAACCCTCGCCATTCCTTAGGCCACCGGTTGCGCGGGAGTCTGACCCAAGTTTCTACCCCTTTAAATAATGCTTGTGTGTAAGCCTGCTTCGCGTCAGCTTGTTGCTTCGAGTACCCTGGCTGGCTACCGAAGACGTCGATGACTTTAGCGGCCTCCATTGAAGCGGGGCTGGATCCGAGTTCAGAGAAGATCGCATGATCGTTATGTTCATCTGAAACCCGATTCCCCTGGAACACGCTACGTCCCTTCCACTTCCTGTCAGGGTGTCCTTCTGGAAGTTCGTCGCCCTTGATGCTGCAGATTTCAATTATTCTTCCGAAGTGTGTTTTGATGCCTTTCCTGATTGCTTCAGCGGAAACATCACGAAACTCACGAACCTTCGAATGCAACCAACAAGACTTATCGACTAGCTTCTGCCACTCTTTGTCCATAGCTGCCTTGGCTGCTGGGGTGCGATCAATCTCGGCTTGGTTGACGACCCTGGCTACCAACGCATACTCAAGAGCGGACAGTTCCCCTAACTTTTCCCAGTAGAGGGTTGCCATCTTGACACGATGAGGCTCGTTTTCACATGTCATTACGGGCATAGCTGGAGAAGCATCCCTTTCGACCTCTGCTCGGGCGGCTTCCTCGCGACGGCATTTGGACTGATACCTTTCGATGTCAGCCTCGCGCTGATTACGGGACATCATGTGCCATTCCTCGCTAGAGGTGTCTGGGGGTCGCTTCGAGCCCTTCTTGTTTCGAACCAGTCTGATCCCAATTGTATCCTTCAGGCACAGGTTTGCCGTCGGGCATGGTGTAGGGATCATGTCTCTCTGGAGGCGGTTTCGGTTTGGAGCTATCTGATGGTTTGTCAGTTGATGATCCACGGCCATCCCCTTCCGGGGGGCTGGAACCACTACCTGACTTACCGTCAGCCTCAGGGAGTTTGTCCTCATCGAGAACAGAAATGGGTTCGGAAGCTCTCTGCCTAAGCTTATCAAGCTCTCCCTCCACGTCTCTGCCCTCTGGGTTCCAAGGGTCAAGTTCTTTAGGACCAAAAATGTCATCGATACCACCTGAAGGAGGAAGTGTAGTCTCCTTAGCTGGGAAAACACAGTCTTGATCCTGAAGCTTGGGTGGATCACCCCCCTGATCCTCGGAAACCGCGAGAGGAAAAACCATATCCCCTATCGGAAGTTCCATGCGCTTGACCCGAATGATTCTCAGGTCGTCATTGTCAATTGCATCTTGGCTACCCTTTAAGGGAGCTACGAGGTATTCCTGTCTCCAAATGAAGCCAGGTTGAATGTGGTACCCTAGGAAGATACCGTCTTCGGCCTTTGGGTCGAACTTAGATGCATTTGTAATGTTCTCTTTGGGATTGTTCCAATAGAGAACCTTGGCACCAAAAGGAATGAGCTTACCGCTAAACCCTTCACCGAACCTTTCGTCCCATAGGATCTTCGCGGTGTCCATCCTTTTGGACAAGTTTAGAGCCATAGTGTGATGTTGAGCAGCTAAGGGGCAGAGCTTCGTTGGAAGTCCTGCCTGCAGCAAGTTCGCCCGTGTGCCCTCGAGCACAGTTCGAATCTCTCTCTCAACAACAGACTTGCTTTCATCGACGTAAGGTCGTGAGGTGTTGTGACGAACTTTGTATTTTCCAGTAGCATTCTTGAGTTCGGGGGCGTTGTCAGAGTAAATGATACCTGGTTCATCATCTACAGCGAAGTAGTGCAACATGCAATCATAAACCTCTTCCGACTCCTTCGTACCTGCAGGGTACACATAACGAAAGTTAGTGAACACGTCCTTAACCACAAGAGCAACTTTCTCACCTTCGATCCCAAAATCACGCAAGTCCTTGGTCACAATGTGATCAATTGTCACGTGGTCTCCGAACTTCTTCGAAAAGATAGTGGAGCTCCTCCCTCGCTTTCTGGCATGTGGCGCTAGCATTTTGGCCTTTTGGCATACCTTGCAGAAAGGGTTCTTAGGACGGTGGGTGAATTTGTGCTCCGGGCTATTGGCCTGCAGCTTGAGCTGGGCTGAACGTTTTTCGTCCTTTAGGTCAGCTTCAGCTTCTCTTTCGCTGTCAGGCTCCGGCTCGGGGTCATCAACAGGTCTTTTAAAGATCGTTACGCTGAGAATGCAGGCATCAGAAGGGAGCTTGGCTACCCGATTGTCCAACGTCCTTACATCCACGTCCTTTTCGATCTCCTGCCATTTCTTGACATAAGTCCAAGTACTCCGGATGACGTGCTTTGGAAACCTTGTAGCAGGCGTTCTAAAGGTTTTGGGAAAGTGCCCCACGATCATCTGTGGAAAGGAAGGATGCGAAACCCAACCTGGGTTGTTCAAGTACTCCGCCTTTATGCCTAACGGAGCAGCCTCTTTCAGTGCTTTTTCGATCCTGGGGTCGAGGCCATTGCCCGAGGATTCGCCTTCCGGCTCGGATTCTGCTGCATTGGCGTGCCTTATTAGGCCGCTGAACGGGGAAAACCCGACGTTGCCTGGATGACTGGCGAATGAGCCGCCTTTTCATCCTTGGCGGGAACAGCGATTGTACCATCCCCAATTACCGGGACTCGCCCGCGCAGCTTGCAGTAAAGTTTCCGGCCTTCGGGTGTCACGAAGTAAGGCGTCTTCCCTGCGTACCAATGGAAATCAAAACCCTCGTCCATACATCTCCTACCACCAGAGCACACCGGCGGCGTTGAATCTAGCACGTAGCATTCGAGGATTTTGTTGATTTCAGGGACCTCAAGCTTAACGGCTTCATTACCTTTTACCGGCCCATTGGCGGTGATCAGAGAGACAGGACGTGAGGCGGGTTCTATGGGTACGTCGGGGAAGTGAGTTCTGCAGTCCGACTTGCTGATGAGGTCCTCTTCACTTCCGGTATCCGCTAGGAATTCTAAGCCGGGGACCCGACCTGCACATGACGGACGTGCAAGTCGCTCGCACTCCTCGCAGAGGAAGCCTTCCTCCATGCATTCATACCCGCATCCCGCAGGCGTGTCGTGTACCATGCATTCGATCATGGTGGCAAACTGCTTTGCCCACACAAGAGCCCTCTTCAGATCCTTAGGATTCGAGCGTGGACATTTCTCGACAGTGGGATAGACTTCATCATAAACCCTGGGAAGGTAGGCATGCTTTCTCTGTTTTCCTTCCGGTTCGATGGCAATCATTTCTACTGTGCTGTCGAAACTCACCTTAGGGAGTTCTTGCATGTAGAAGATAGTCTTTCCTACCCATGTGCTGCCGGGTCCTTTGGTTGGGGTCTTCCTCCAGTTGTAGATCTTGTTTCCAACAAAAGGGGAGACCGGCAAAACCTGCTCGAGCTTAGCTTGGCTCCTAAGCTTCTTGGGGTTCACAGGACATGAATTGTCAGGAACATACCAATCCGTTCGGTACTTCTTGTGATGGCGGATGATCTTGTTGCCGGTGAAGTCTACCTCCCAGTAGTCCTCGTCATGTGACGCTGCCATAGCGAGCTTTGGCGAGATCTCAAGATCCGCTGTATTCTCGAACGCAATGGCGCATGCGGCCGTCTTTGGAGCCTTGTCACTTGACTTGGCCCTGGGACTTCTCCCTCTGCGCGGGGCAGGGGAGTTGGCCCCAGGTGACCCTGGCTTTGGAGCTGCCGGGGCGGCTTCGGACTTGGGTGCGGGAGCTGACGGCTTCTCTACATCCTTATGCTGGAACCGACATTTGTCACCCTTGTTGCAGTTGCCTTCTTTCCAGAACTTGCATGTCACGTTGATTTTCT
Source organism: Symbiodinium sp. CCMP2592 (assembly GCA_905221615.1). Classification (NCBI taxonomy): domain Eukaryota; class Dinophyceae; order Suessiales; family Symbiodiniaceae; genus Symbiodinium; species Symbiodinium sp. CCMP2592. The sequence continues at coordinate 384,674 of CAJNDT010006125.1, forward strand.
TCTTTTGTTTGTCGCCTTTGGGGGACAATGATCTCTTCTTGTGAAGGAAAGGGCAGTTATTGCCTCGCTTGCAAGTTCCTTTGAGGAAATCGTAGCATACTCCCTTTGGGCTAGGTGTCCTAGGCTTGCTGGGAGACTGGGATCTACCTTTGCTGGGTGATCTTGGCCTTGGGCTCTGCGATCTGCCACGGCCACCTCTTGAAGAGGGGCTGGAAGTTCGGCCAGGAGACTTTGAGGCAGGGGCACCGTACTTATCTCCGTGAGATCTTGCGATGCGGTCACGGTTCTTGCGTTTGCGCTCTCGGGTCAAAAGATCCTTAAGTGACTTCACAAGAAACCTGTACGTGTGCTGATCCGTGCCCTCTGATGCCCTGTCGTAAAGCTCAAGATCGTACTTTAGCCTCTTGGACTGCCTGAGTTCACGAAGGAAAATGTCTCTTAGGGTCGTTTCGTCCGGTGTGTGGCTAAGTCCAGACATGACAGATTCCCAGTTGCTAATGAACACTGAAAGGTCGTCATTGATTAACCTTACTTTCAGCAGGTCCTCCACGGAGTACAGTGAGCCAACCTCCTCGTTCGTCTTGAAGTACTGATCAAAGAGGTAGAGCACCTGTCGTCCTCGTACCGCCCTGAATTTCGCCGCTTCTGTCTCCTTAAAAATGAGGATTTCTCGGGAGAGTTCTCCCCTAGCGACTTTGGTGAGTGCAGCAAGAAGTTTCGTGTCAAGGGTGAGGAATTTCTCAGGGTCTCGAAGGGATTCCTGCGATGCGTCTTTGTCGTAGGCCTTCATCACCCATTTAAACGCCTCATCAGGAGAATCTGATGCTGCCCTGACCGCTTCCCTAGCTTCCGTTTTCCATGAACGATACGACTCTGGACTTGGGAAATCCGGAAGGTTGATGGACTCTGCTTCTTTCACTTTGGGTTTGTCAGCATCGACTTTGCTCTCACCCCTTAAGGTTCTTAGGCTTTGAAGAATTGCCATTTGGGTCTCTAGGAGACCTGTGTTGAAAGCATCCGTCCCTGGCGTGCCGGAATCGGCCGCTGGAGGGGCCGCTGTTCATGGCGCTGCCTGGGAAGGTCCTGCCTTGGGGATTGAAGATGCTGTTGCAGACGGAATGGACTGAGCATTCAAACCTCCTGGATTCATTGACTCGAACAGACATCTGGCACCCTGGGGGATTACGTTCGGCATTGAGAACATGGGCGCTTGAGGAGCTTTGGGGACGACAGAGGGACCTGCAGGGGTGCTTGGAGCAGGCACTGGCTGACTCTTTGGAGTAGCTGGATTGTACTGATCCAGGACCTTCTCTAGTGCAGTTTCCGCAGAATCCAACCTGTCCTGAAGCTCTTCGTTCTGTTCCCTACATACAGCAAGGGACGCCTCATACTCTTCTTTCTGCCTGTTCCTAACCAACTCAAAGTGTGCTTGGAACTGTTCAACCATGACTTCCTGGGAATTCTCGACGTGCCGTCTCGCCTGTTCTTCGAGGTTCTGTGCAAAGCGTGATTCCGCCAGATGTTGATCCAATGCGTCTGTGATTCGGCTTTGTTGAAGTTCCGCTAGCTCTTGACGCAACCTTTGATCTTCGTCATAGGAATGCGCCTGACTTAAAGTCATTTCCGACAACAGGAGCCTTTCGCGATTTGCCGCCTTGAACTCGCTTTGTGCCAAGGCCGCTTGCAATTCTGCCACCACTTCAAGGTGGTTTCGTTCTGCTCTGTGCTCCAAGTCAGCTGTGTGAATTGCGGATGCTTCTTGATAGGTCAGCATGTGTTGCCTGTGTCTAGCTTCTGCCTGAGCCTCTAGTTCTCCGCCTTCCAGTCTGATCTGGTTAACGTGTACTTCGACACTATACTGTGGTGCGAAGACGTTGAATTGTTGGACTGAGGCTGGTGCCGGGAAAACTAAGCCGGGGGCGCCGCTCCCTGTATGGCCACCCGTGACCGGGGGCTGAAAAGGGTTCACCGTGCTTGTAACTGTATCCATACTTGCAGGAATAAGTTCCGGTTCGCTCATGCGCTGATTGATTGTATTGTAACCAACCAGTTGTGACCAGGCCGTAGGCTATACGGCTG
>CAJNDT010006126.1:0-45961 GCA_905221615.1 Symbiodinium sp. CCMP2592
CAAGGCCACAAGGGATCCTGTAAGGTCCTACGGCTGATGATAGAAATCCTGCATTACCCATAATAAGGAATATACCATAATTCCCATAGTTTAGGGTCCTTCAGGTAATGCAGGATTTCTAGCATCCACCGTAGAAGGGCGTCTTTAGAGGCCTGGGCCTTGACTCGATAGCTTCGGCATGTAGGTGATAACTTGGTTTGAGGGTACTGCATGAGGTCTGAGGGTTTAGGGGTTAGGGCTTATAGGGTTTAGGGTTTAGGTTCTGAGGTTACGGATTTCAGTCGAGCATGCTAAGGTATAGGGTTTAGGTTCTGAGGCTACGGATTTTACGAGAGCATGTGCAGAGCCTGGGACATTCACAGCTCAAGCAACCTTTCCTAGACCTTTCCTGGATTAAGTTCTTGAGTTGCTTACTTGCCCAGTATCCTAAGGGAACTAGAGGTTTATCTTTGTGATTATAATACCACGAACAGGTAGAAAGGTTATCTACCATACTACTACAGTTAGGCTCCCCTCTCTCAGACTCTGGCCGAACCCTGAACCCTAATGTCTAATTCCTAAAGCCCTGAAACTTTTGCTTTAAACCTTACAAGATAGCTATTCAACCTGTAACAACTTCAAAAAAACCTAATTCCTCACAGCCTCTGCTGACAATCTTGTGTTGACAAGCTGCGAGTCTCAATAGTCATGTACTATCTGTATCGCTATTCATAATTTTCAGTATCGTTTGCTTTATCATAGTTGTCCTGGCTGCATGTCGGCTATCGTTTGCGGCCGGACGAGTGCAGGGGCGGAAGGCCGGAGGCTCGATTTTGCGGCCGTCATGGGATCCACTATTTCCTCGACATTGTCCCTATCCCTCCAAGGACCTCATAGTTAGGGCCCCAGACCCCTTTAGGACCCCATAATAAGGTCCCTGGAGGCATAGGGTTGTTATCATGGATGTACTTATCATTTGCACTTGTGGACGGAGGAGCGGGCAAGCCGGCGAGTGGGCGGACGGGCGCGCAGTGATACCGTCATAAACATTTCCTTCTTCGTTGTATTTTCGTTGAGATGTTTATGCATGTGTTTTTGCTTTCTCCATCACTTTTGGCATGTGTTTGTGGTTTCCGCTGGTGGGCAGAGGGGCGTTGTGCCGAGGAGCGGGCAGGCGAGTGAACGGGCGGGCGACGGGGTCCAGGAGCTCCAGCCAAGCACACACACGCGCACACGCACATAACGAATCCTGAGCTTTGAAAAGAAACCCTAAGGCTCCATGTACCCATATAGTATATACTTAAGCCTCAAAGAGGTCCCTATTATAGGTACTTTAAGGCCAATGTATATAGACTATATGGGTACATGGAGCCTTAGGGGAAAGCACCAAACTGCTCGCACGGACAGTCGCAACATCGGTTTAGGCAGGTATTTGTGAAGACGAACTACACGGTGGGGCTCGAAGGAGGCAGGGCCAAGTAGGGCACCTGACCCTGAACCCTAGAGTAAATCTCTACATCTCCCGGCCCTGAACCCGAGAAAACCGAAGTTTTTGGAAGTATACGGCGTAGGGTTCCGGATTCTGGCCTTTGGCTTTAGGATTGGTAGGGTTTGGGGGTTGCCCAAACCCTAAACCCTAATCGCCAACCCCTGAACCCTAAACCCTGAGCATCCGAAACTCGGAGCCCCACCTCAACACGCTGAGCTTTGCCGAACTCCAGGGCAATCGCATCCACAAAAGTCCTGCTCTTTCTCTCTCTTTCCGCAAGCGGGTTCAGGGTTTACGGCTTTAGGGCTTACCGTGTTCTTGGTTTGGGGGTGTACGATTCAGTCGCAGTCTACCATCCTAACCTCTGGGTTGTCAGCCGATGGTCACCTCTTAATTGCCGTCTGACTCTTCAGAGCTTGTTGTTTAGCGTGTTCCACCCTAAACCCTAAACCCTAAACCCTAAACCCCTAAACCCTAAACCCTAGACCCAAGAGTAGCCTAGGAATAAAAAGGGTGCCCTTTTTGGTTTAAAGGGGCTTATAAGGGAACCTGAACCCTAAAAAAGGGAATAAGGGCCTACTCTAGGTCCTAGAACCCGTGTGAAAATGAGCACGATGCAAACGATGGATACCTACCGAAGATACGGAGCCCTAAACCCTACCCTATGCCTCCAGGGACCTTACTATGGGGTCCTTAAGGGGTCTAGGGCCCTAACTATGAGGTCCCTGGAGGGATAGGGTAAGATAAGAAGCGAACGAAATCTACATCATAACGAACCTCATTTCAAACCTCATGTCCTTCGAGGCATGTTTGATTTAGTGAGCCAGGCTATAAGATCCTTAATGGGGTTTATAAGTAGACATAACTATTAGAGTACCCAAACTCTGACGTAACTGAACATGCTACTCCGGTTGATGATATAAATCCTGCATTACCTTAAGGACCCCAAACTATGGGAATTATGATATATTCCTTATTATGAGTAATGCAGGATTTATATCATCCACCGTCCCGATGTCCCCTGATCATGGTGATAGGGCCATTGCGGCCAAGGCGTAGCCTGTTTTCGGGCCTAGCGTGAAGCACACAGCGCTGTTGTGGGTTGCGGGGAAGCCCTGGTCCTGTACTTCGAGGATTGCATGCGCCAGTTCCGCATCGGCTGCACCTGAGATTGACTTAGGGCTATTAGGGTTTAGAGGTGGGCGTTCTTTCAAGTTATGATGCCGAAGAACTAGAGGCAGCTATCAGCCACCAGAAAGACTTTTAGACCCTCAGACTTGTGCGCACCCGTAGTCGTTCTCCTAATCCAGAAGGTTACTCATGGGTTTAGGCTGGGTACTGCCCCCCACTCTGCAACACTTGGACAGTATCACGCCCGTAATACGGCAGTTTCCGAAAATAGGGATCCCAATATAGTACCCTAAAAGTAGGGTCCCTATTATAAGGACCCCAAAGTAAGGTACCCCTAATTTTCGGAAACTCCCATATGACCCCTGTCGTACAGGGTGGGGCAGTGCCCAAGGTAAAAAGGTACACACCGGATTCCGAAATCAGAGCTAGAATGTGTCGGGTTCCAGAATCTGTTTAGTTTCTACTCTAGGGCTTACGTATACGGTTTTGGGGGGTTCAAGTTTAGGTAGAGGGGCACATGTAACGTCTTGGCGAGGAGGGCGGAAGCATCCCAGTTGGTTTTTCGGACCCGTTTTCCCAGAGTAAAGAGCCGGTTTAGGGGGTTTTTATGGTGTCCTTGGTCCAGGGCTTTAGATTTATATAGGGTTTACTTACATTAACCCTATGCCTCCAGGGACCTTATTATATGGGGTCCTTAAGGTGTCTAGGGCCCTAACTATGAGGTGCTTGGAAGGTTAGGGTAACTTCGTGTGTTTTTTAGTGCTTCGGCTTTGGCATGTCGAGGGTCGGCTCGTGGTTGGGACTATGTCATACAGAGCTGCGAACTTACCTTAAGGACGAAATGAACCCTAAAAGGATTTAAGGTTCATATACCATATAGGGGTTCATAGTATATGGGTTGAAGGCCCCTACTTTTAAGGGTCATGTGGTCCTTCAAGTAGGGTTAGCAGGCTGCGTCGCAAACGGAGCTTCCATGAGCTCTCAGAGACTCAAAGTGGTTCTACCCGCACGTTGTGTGTTGGGGTGACAAGCTGAAACCCGACTCCGTGAAAGCCGAAACCTAAGCTTCGATAAACATGGCCCCTCAAACACTCAGGTCACGCCGAAGGGTTTGCTCTTCGTGTGAACTGCCAACCCCAAGACATGCAGATCCCAAGGCCCTACCCTATCCCTCCAGGGACCTCATAGTTAGGGCCCTAGACCCCTTAAGGACCCCATAACAAGGTCCCTGGAGGCATAGGGCTACAGTAAACCCGAAACCGAAAACCCTAAGCCCAAAACCCCAAACTCTAAGCCCCAAACCCCTGAACCCATACCCAGCCGGAGCGCTGGGGATGCACGGTAGACGCCCGTTACATGGATCCGATCTCCTGGACGGACCTTGCGTTTGGTTGGGTAGCGTTTGTTCCGGATCTCAAGAAAGAGCTTGCTCCGGCTCGCCCTGTGCCTGTGTACAAATGTATAAGTGTGTACGTACATATGCATATACACATATTCGTACTAACACTTGTACCTATTCGATCTTCATATGTTTCGCTCTTTCTCGCTCTCTCGCTCTCTCTCTCTCTCTCGCTCGCTCTCTGCATCTGCCTCTCTACCTATCCATACCTTACCTACCTACCTACCGACCTGTCTGCCGATCCGTCTATCTATCCTTCCATCTAGATACACGAATCTATATTTGATGAGAAATATGAGCAGATTTCTTGCTTGTTTTTACTATCTTCGAGCACATGTTAGAGAGAGGGAAAGGCAGACAGAAAAGCGAGAGAGAGGCAGAGAGAGAGAGAGGGAGAGATGGAGAGACACAGAGAGAGAGAGAGAGAGAGAGAGAGAGAGAGAGACAGGGAGAGAAAGAGAGAGAGGGAGTGACGAAGAGAGAGAGAGAGAGAGAGAGAGAGACAGAGAGAGACAGAGAGAGAGGGCATCAGAGGCAGAGGCAGAGGCAAAGGTGGATGCAGAGGTGGGCTGTAGCAGCAGAAGCAGCACGGGCAGCATGTGGGTGCCGTGGCGGTCTTAGTTGTGGCACTGGCGGCAGTGGTGGCGCATGCGATGGTAGTCGTGGTGTTTGGGGTGGGCAGGTGCTCATGCTGACGTTGCTGGAAGCAGTGTTGCTGCTGATGCTGGTTTCGACGATGCGGCTGCCAAACCAACAACATCTTAAGCCTGGCATACTTAGCCCACAACCCCATGCAGACTTCACACACTCTAGTCACTAGTCTGAGGTCTCAGCCGCCACATCAAGGCAAAAAACTAACCGAAACTAACCAAAGGTAAGTTATTTAGAGGGCCTGATTCACCAGGTCGTCGTAGACGACGATTGCCACGTTCTGCGGCGTCTCTCCTTCCGGAATCAGCTCGGGCGTCTCCTGCGGCAGGCTTCGGTCTTTAGAACTCATAGGGTTTAACAGGACCCCAATTAACCTGCCTTTCTAAGGTAAAGCAATCATAATGACAAAATGAGAAATCTGGTTTAGGGTTTGGGGTTTCGTTTCCCATAAATAACAAGCCCTCAACCCCTAACGGCCCCCGGCTCACGACTAGCAGACGGCCCTGAACAAAATGGTAATACAAGTGCCGCTTAATACCTATATAACGTGCCCTAAACCCTTTACCCTCAAGCTATGTTGTACGGCCTACATACATTCAGAAAGAGAAAAGGATATGGGAATCAGGGCAGGAGAACAGCTTGAAACCTCAGCTAGGTGAGTTTGAAGCGATTTGTCATACTCTGCAATGCATTGGATAACATCGGATACCTTCCTCATGGTGGCCGATTTCCTTGGTCATAAAAACCTTCCGATGAGGCCTGCAGCCTCACGCCTTCCGTGGCAGTCTCTTCCATTGTGGGTTTCTTACGCTATGCTGGAATTAAAGGGTGTCCTTGCGACATCTATCCAGACTCCAGACTACTCGAGAGGCTATCCCTAGGCACCAGTTATCTAAATTCAGGTTACTACAACCATATAGTATACAAGCCCATGTTATTTAGGTAACTGGAGCCCTAGGAGAAGGCGACGCAGCGACGACCCCGTCACCACCGCTGCTGCAACTGCTCCTCTCCGTGTCCTCTGAGTGCCCAGACTCTCACATCAACCATTGTTGCAGAAGTAATCCCGAACCCCACCAGCACTCCTGTAGAACAGGTATGGAAGCCCTACAGTCCCCGAATCTTCCCTATGTCTGCAGGGACCCTACAAGACCCTTTCCTTTTTAATCCCCTAAACCCTAAACCGAGACTCTAATTTCTAGAGCCCAGGTCCTGCAACTTGAGAACCTGCTTGTCCGTGAAGTGGCAGTCGTTGTGGATGATTTGAAACGAGTGGCCTGGGGTTTAGGGTTTAGGCTTAGGGTTGAGGGCTTAGTTTGGGGTTCAGGGTTCAGGGTTTAGGGTTAGGGCTTAGTTTGGGGTTTGGGGCTTAGTTTGGGGTTCAGGGTTCAGGGTCAGGGCTCAGTTTGGGATTTGGGATTTAGGGTTTAGTTTGGGTTTAGGGTTTAAGTGGCCTGGTCAGCCAAGACTGGATGGGATTCATGCAGCATTGGAGTTTCTAGAAGTGCATACTGCGGGTTTAGGAAAGTGCCGCGGTTCGGCCTCCTTGACCCGTACCTACAGTCTCCATTGTAGTTCCTTTTTTGGTTTAACCAATGTTAAGGATCCTATAAGGTAACCCCAAAAAGGAACTACAATGGAGACTCTAGGTAAACCCTAAACATTGGGTTCTTGGACTTTAGGCTTTATAGGGTAAGCCGTAACCGCCCAGAGCCCCAGAAAAACCCACGAATCCCGACCAAACCCTAAACCCTAAACCCTAAATCCTAAACCCTAAACCCTAAACCCTAAATCCTAAACCCTAAACCCTAAACCCTAAATCCTAAACCCTAAACCCTAAACCCTAAATCCTAAACCCTAAACCCTAAACCCTAAATCCTAAACCCTAAACCCTAAACCCTAATCGAACCCTGAACCATCAGAACCATCTCAGCCTAAGCCCTGAACCCCAAAGCTCCCAAGCAGAAACGCAGATCCCCAGACCTTCCAAAATCCCTTAATTAAGGAATATACCTTAATTCAGATTAGGGATCCTATTATAGTGTAAGGTATACTCCTTAATTAAGGGATTTTGGACCTTAATTCATATTAGGGATCCTATTATAGTTTAAGGTATACTCCTTAATTAAGGGATTTTGGAAGGTCTGGGTCGAAACCAAGGCAAGCCGCTTGAACCCGCAAACGTCGCACTTCGTGGGCTCCTGGATAGTCCAGTGGCTCAGCAGGCAATTGACCTGGAGGGTGTTGGAACCCCTAAACCCTAAACCCTAAACCCTGAACCCCTAAACCCCTAAACCCTAAACCCCTAAACCCTAAACCCTAAACCCTAAACCCTAAACCCCTAAACCCTAAACCCTAAACTAAACTGTCAACCCTGATCCCCAGACCCTATAAACCCTACACCCCTATGCCCCAAAACACCACTGCTACACCTTACCTTGAAACCCTAAACCCTACACCCCAAATCACCACCATTTTAATCCTAAACCCTAAACTAGTGTATATAATGCTTTGAGGTTGCTAGTGGAAGCTTCGGGGGTTCGACAGGGTTGCGAAGGGATAGACACTTTCGTAACCAAAAGTCTCTTCGCAGGGTCTTATGGCGGCTTCGGGAGTGCTCCCCTAAGGGTCCATGTACCCAAGTAGTATACTTACTTTGGCCTTACTGAAAGTGTCCCTAAAGATGCGAAAGCCTGACTATTGGGGGTTAGGCTAAAGGCTTGGGGACTAATGATTACGTAGCGGTTTTGGGTTGGGGGTGTTTGGGGTTCGGGCGAGCCAGCGGTGAAAACCTTCCAAGCCGCGCTCAGACCCTCGGGCGGCCACTCGAACTCTGTGTGATCTGGGCTCTACCATGTTATTTTATAGGTCCTACAGAGCAACTACTAAAAAGGACCATAAGGCCTCAGGAATTAGGAAGTACGGGGTTAGGGTTTTGGGTTTCTAGGATTCAGGTGATCCGGGCGACAGGTTCAGGGGCTTCCTCGCGAGTCTCACAAGTGGCCAGGGTCTGTACCACAAAGCCTCAAACCAAACAAAAACCTCAGCCTTTCATGGTTCCTTTGTTGAGGCTCCTTTAAGGGTTCCGTTAGCGGCTCCTTTTTATCTTTTGCCTACACCCTAAAGGTTCCTTTAAAGGGACCTTCCAAACTCGAGTCCCTGAAGTCCAAACCCTACACATCGAAACCCCAAAACCTTCGACCCCAAAAACTCCAAACCCCTAAAAACCCTTATTTCTAAGACCCTACCTAAATCCCGAGAGCGGAGTTTCACCGAAAATTAGGGGTACCTGATTTTGGGGGGTCCTCATAATCAGGAGCCTACTATTTCGGGTACTATATTGGGGTCCCCCTGTTTTCGGAAACCCCTATCATCCCCCTTAGTCGTAACTCTTATAGTATCCTTTTTAAGGGCCCCTTAAGGGAACCCTGTATTCTTACCCCTTGAGCCTATCTGCCCGGAAGTCGCGCCTCGTTCTTGCAATCCTCCGTGGTGCACCGGAAGATGGCCCGGTTCATGTCCTCAGCGTCACTCGGACACGTCTGCAGTCTCAGGGCTGAGGTTAAGGGCCTGTACCTATAGTCTCCATTTTAGTTTCCTTTTTTGGCTTAACAATTTTTATGATTAATAAGGATCCTAAAAAAGGTAAACCCAAAAAGGAACTGCAATGGAGACTATAGGTAGGGTTTAGAGTTTAGGCTTTAGGGTGTGTATACGGTGCGCGCGCGCGCTGGGTGTGTGCTTGCTTTAGGAATAAGGGTGCACCCTATCATCATTGACATTATTAACATAATACATAGTGCATAGATACTTTTATCAGTACTATGATCATCATCGATATCCTATTGTAATATAGTATGCGGCTACTATCATCATTATTATGGTCATCATTCTTATCTTACCGTAATATTGTATTTAGTGCATATTGCGCTACATATTACCGTTAGACTATGTGCAATTATATGGTGTATATTATAATATTGCAAAGAAACCCTTATTTTATCCTACTAGTAGCCCTTTAAAGGAAGCCGAAGGTACATAGTCTAATCCAGTGCATATCGCTGTATATGATCCTGATCCCCCTGAGCGGTTGGCCGGTTTCAGGTCGGAGACTCGGATGACGATGCCCTTCACCTCGGAGACTAGACTGTCTGGTTCTTAGTATGGGAGAATAAGGATCCATGCCCTTCCTCTCGGAGACTTGAAGCCACCCGGAGGGGTGTAGGGCCTACCGTAACCCGGAAGAACTTACCTTTTTGATGACTTGTATAAGGAAATCACAATAAGGATTGCCAACAAGGTAGGTTATTCAGGTTTAAGGTAGGGGTTTAGGGCCGAGGGGAATGGGGTTAAAGTCTAAGAAAGTTAAAGGGTTCAGGGTTTCACAGGGAGGGGTTTTGGGGGTTTAAATTTAGGGCTCAAGGTCTCCGGCGTTCGGGTCTCCGGGTAAAACAGGGATACCGGGAGGGTTGTAAGGCGTTTTTGGGGGATTAGGGTTTAGGGCCTAGGGGTTAGGGGTTAGAGTTTAGGATAGTTTAAGGTTTAGAGGCAAGGGTTTTAGGGTCTAGACTTGGACCCTAGGTTTTTATGCTTTAAGCGGTTCAGGGTTTGGGGTTTCGGGTTTCTAGCGCTTCGGATTCAGCATGCAAGGGTCTATGGAGCTTACAGCACTTGTAGGGTTTAAGGTGCGGGTCTTTAAGGCTTTAGGAACTCTAGGGTTGTCAAGATTACAGGTTTCATGGGGTTTACGGGATTAAAATTAGGGTCCGAAGCAAAGCTACACGCAACCCTGAACCCCCTAGCCTCTACGATAACCCTAAACCCTACACCCTTGAAGCAACCCTCAAAGCTCTTGAGGGAAACGCCCTTCAACCGCCTTAAACCCTGACCTGCAGCCCTCACCCCTTGAACTGAAACCCTCAAACCCAAGGGGAAAGGAGGGACCCTTAATGGGGACCCCTACCCTATAATGGGCCAATGGGTATATAATAGCTATTAAGGGTCCCTCCTGTTACCCTTGGATCGAACTCTTTGACCGCAACTTGAACCTATGCCCTCCTCCCCAACCCCTCGAACGCAGATATTCAAGCTTCCATGGGAACCCTAAATAGTACCCTATGCCTCCAGGGACCTCATTACGGGGTCCTTAAGGGGTCTAGGGCCCTAACTATGAGGTCTGTAGGATTCTTTCTATAATAAGGACCCCAAAGTAAGGTACCCCCCAATTCTCGGAAACTCGCGTATATCAAATCCTATCAAAACTGACTGAACTCCTGCCGACTCCTGCAGACGGGATGCCGTAATCAGCCGCTCGATGTCCGTGGGATTCCTCGATCGGACTTTCTGAACGTTATGGGGCGTGCCAAGGCATAGCGCTTTTGGGGGTTCTGGCTGTCAGGGTTACGGGCATAAGGGTTTTTTTTGGGATTAGGGTTATAAGGGTTTTAGGACTTAAGGCGTTTTGAGGGCCTAAGGCTTAAGGGTTTAGGGTTCGGGCTTCTAGGACCTATAGGGTTGACGGGCCTAAGGTTTGGGGGTTTTTCGGGGTTTCGCACTTACCCTATGCCTCCAGGGACCTTATTATGGGGTCCTTAAGGGCTCTAGGGCCCTGCCTATACCCTAAACCCTAAACCCTAAGCCATAAGCCCTAACTATGAGGTCCTTGGAGGGATAGGGTTAAGGCTAAGGTGTCAGGGCACAAGGATTTGCAGCAATGACGCCTTCTGCCCAGAACCCGAACGCCGCATGAACAGCTCCAGTCCTGAAGCCAGCATCCAACAGATTAGAAAGATCACCCTAAAGCATACCATAAACTTACAAAAACCTTGACGTGAACCCTGAACCCTATAAACGCTACTAAAAGCCCTCGAACCCTAGACCTACTAAAAACCCTGAGCCCTTAACCCTAAGCTTACGGAAACATGGCCTGGCTTTTTCGAGGTGAGTGGATTCAGCCTAAGAGCCCCATACTACGGATTCCACAAGGAGAACGAGCCTCCTTTCAAGGGATCCTTTCCCCAGGCATCTAAGGACTCATATATTAAGGCTTTTGGGCCCGAAGACCATACTATATAAGGCTTTTGGGCTATTTTGATGCCCAGGGTTTGAGGCTATCGGCTAGAGAAAACTCCCAAGACTCTCCAGATCTCCAACCCCAAACCTTTTGCCGCCCAAGCATCATGTTCCGCATCATCCTGCAATCCTTCTCAAGCCTTGGGATTTTGGGGATTTGGAGGTAAGGGGTTTACTACTTAAAGGCTGAGTCAGTGATCGTGTTGGGCCTTTAGGTTGCAGGGAACTCCGGTTCTGGGGTTGAAGGTTATCGTTGTTTAGGCTTAGAAAACTTGGGGAACTTCGGGCGTGGGCTTTAGGAGTCTGGGCCTTGGTCTAGCCTCTGGATTTGGACCAACAGTCTGGGGTTTTTAGGGTTTAGGGTTTGTTCAGGTATTTCGGAGACTGCACTTTAGAGCAGAGAGAAAACGTATTTTGCTGCAGCAGAAACAGGCCAAGTGGGCGAGACGAATCGCCGCCTAACCCAAACCCCAAGCCCCGCACCCCTAAAGACTGTTTTTACCAAGCAAGTGAGACATGCATCAACAAGAGCTAGTTGTGGAACTGACAAAGCCTCAATCCAACACTAAAGTTTGGAAACAACCTTAATTAAATCCGATACTGCACTTGGGTTGTCTTCCTTCGAGGTGCATGCAACTCCAAAAATAGCTACATTGTGGGACAGCCGTTATGCCCCTGAACCTCGAACGCTGCGATCCCGATTCTTATCAGTCTGGACCCCAACCGAAATACACTAACATGCGAAACCAGCTAAAACCCTAAACCCTAAACCCTAAACACCGATAGTTCAAACTTGTAGAACCCGCACAAGATCCTCATAAACCCTTAAGGTAAAAGCCAGAAAGTTGGAATATGATTATCCTAAACCCTTTATGGTAAATTATAGGGTACCCTACCCTGAAACCATATTTCAACTTTCTGGAGTTCCCTTTAGCCCCGAAACTTGGGCCAAGGCTGTCAGTCTCAGGTCCGGGGCGCAGTGACTCTTAAAAGACTGACTCCTCAAACATATCCCTATCCCTCCAGGGACCTTATAGTTAGGGCCCTAGACCCCTTAAGGGGCCCATAATAAGCTCCCTGGAGGCACAGGGTATTGGACCCAGAGGGGCGTAGGGCTTAGGGCTTAGGGTTTATAGGGTTTATAGGGTTTATAGGGTTTATAGGGTTTAGGGTTTGGGGTTACAAGGACTTAACAAGGTCTATTTTCGGCATATTATAGTCCCCTGCCCCCCTCCCCCTACCCCCGTAAGGGTCCCGATGAATGAGGGTCCTCCAGAATCCTTGCAACAATCCCGGTCATGCAAAACTTCCACCTGCCAAGAAGCAAGGAATAAATCTGCACCTGAAGCGGTGAAAACAAAACATGAGCCACACTTCGTGCTTTCAAAGCACCGGGGTTTGGACCATTGGGTTGGGAGTGTGCTGAGGAGAGGGTATACAATATTTACGCCTTTACGTCTACATGAACCTGCCTAGTTACAAAGGTGCAATCTCATCTATTCATGCACTGCTTGATGTTTCTGCTTGTTTCATATCTCTGGACAGATATCGCAATGCAGATTCTGCCCTCCTGTAGACGCCGACACCTGCAATCCGAACCAAGACCTCTGATAACCCGCAAGCCAAAATTCAAAAACTAAGCCCAAGGAACCTGAAACCAGTTCTAAACCCTGAACCTTAACCTAAACCCTAAAAACTGAACCCCTTAAACCCTAAACCCTGCGCCCGCAACTCCGGAGTCCGCCTGACAAGTCCCGAGTTCATCAGGATCTGCTTGGAGCTCTCGCAGGGAAATCTCCCTTGGTCTGCAGAGCTTCAGGGCTATACGCATACATGCGTTGGCCTTGAAGTAATCCTCTAGGTACTTTAGGTCCAGGGTATATGATATGGGTACATGGACCACAGGGTTTTCATTGAAATGGGTGGTTGTCAAAATTAGGGTCCCTTTTTGGGTCCCTATTATCGTACGGCACCTAATATTTAGGGTACCCCAAAAAAGGACCCTAATTTTGACAACCACCCTCGTGGAGTTCAACGTGAGGATGCAAGCCTCAGGAGGCGGGAATTTTGGGTCCTTGGCGTTGGGTGCTGGGTTTCGGCCCGTGACAACACGGATCCTCTTTGTTCGTATCACTCCGTGCCATTCAAGGTCCCTTATAAGTTTTGGGAGATGGTTTATAGGAACTTGTAAGTAAACAGAGTTCTTGAAGGGGCTTGCACTGAGGAAACTACTATTTAAATCGATCGTAGAAAGAGAAGCTGGGCATCGTTCCTTGTTGCCGTCATAATGATACCGTGAATGTGGAGATCGCTACCAAACCTTCTGAGGGCTGTAGCTCTGGGATGATCAAATGTATTTATGAATACGTGCCTCTACAGGAACCATAAAGGAGAAATCAAACAGTTTCCCGACTTGCCACCTGATTTTTCGGGCATGAAGGCATGCCAACCCATTGCTCGCTATCCCTCATGGCAATCCACCAGCAGCCTACTAGATCTTTTGGAATGCCTTGGTCAGCCAAGCTTCCACAGCTCTTTATCGAAGATCGGCACCACCTGCAGGGCGCTTCTGAAGAAACACACTTCTCAAAACATATCCCCCCCCCGAGGTTTGCTGCCAATGCATCCAAAAACCTTCCATGTCCCATGTCCGACTATGGTCCTCAGCACGTCTTCGCCTACAGCCTAAACTCAAAATACCCTAAAGCCTAATCCGATGCCGAAGCCTTCAACCGGAAGGAATCGAACGAGGTCCCATGCCTCGCTGGGGTAGTCCACCAAGTATCCATACAGCTCCGGCGAAAACCTGCTAGTATGAGAGCCTTACGGTTGAGGACTTGAGGTCTTAAGGTATCAGGGTTCAATCAAGGATTAGGGTTTAGGGTATAGGGTTCAGGGTATAAGAACCTTACGGTTGAGATCTTAAGGTCTTGAGGTATTAGGGTTCAAGCTTCTAGGGTATTACGGTTCAGGGTTTATTGCGTTTAGGGTTTAGGGCAGGGTTTAGGGGTTTAGAGTTTAGGGGTTTAACGGTTTTAGGATATTGCGGTACATGTAGGGGCTAAGTTCTCGAGGGCTCCAGCTACATCTAAAATAATACTGTGTTACATCACATATGTCTAGTGACCTATTATGTAGGTAAGTGGAGCCCTCTGGCTCAATGAAAAGGATACGGCTCGGGGCCGGGTAGTACATTTCTGAATGGGGGGGTGTAGTCTTACTATTTACTTGAGACCTATATATATATATATATATCTCTATATATATATATATATCTATATATATCTATAGCTATTACCCTAAACTCGACGCCTAAGCCCTAAACCCTGGCCTCCAACCGAAACAACTCGGACCTAGCCCCCCCAAGCCTCACATTGTGACTTGAGACTGAAACCCAAGAACTCTTCGGGTTTAGGGTTCACCTGGACCCGATAAAGCCCTCCCTTGTTTAGGGCTCCTTATTCTGGTTTCTTTGTATAAATCCTGAAAATAGGTTATTTGGGGTCTAGGTCTGGGTCCGGTTTTTGCGTATGGTAGCTCTTTGAGATCTCGAAAAGGCTAAGAGATTATGCGAGCGATCTGGGTTGAGTGTTCTCAATCGGCCCTAAACCCTAAACCCTAAACACATCAGCATGTCGCCCCACCGGATCACCACTCAACCCGAAGCTATGACCCGCAACAATCCCAAAGATCGGGAATAGATGTTGAACTGTGAAACGCTGATATAACGAAACCAACCCTCCATCTTGCGACCATACCCATATGGGAGTTTCCGAAAACTAGGGGGTTACCTTATGTTGGGATCCTTATAATACGGATCCTACTGTTTAGGGTCCTATATTAGGGTCCCCTATTTTCGGAAACTCCCATATCAAGCAACCCTCCTTCAACCCTAAACCACGAAATCCGCTCACGCTGAACCCTGATCCAGTCACGCAGCGCGTGAATGTGCATCCCCTGAATGGGCAGCTTCATCGTCCGCCGAAGGGTCATAGCTTCACCCTCCTGGGTATACCAGCCTGCAGTGGGTCCTATTTTCTGGCTTCGGGGCTGAGGGCTTTAGGGTGAGGGTTTCAGGCTTTAGGGTTTAGCAGTTGGGAGGCCTACCGTATTCAACTTTCTTCTTACGATGTTCTTGCACATGTCCTCAATATCTTATCCTTATGCCTCCAGGGACCTTATTATGGGGTCCTTAAGGGGTCTAGGGCCCTAACTATGAGGTCCCTGGAGGGCTAGGGTTATCGTTTTGGGCAACAGGCGGAGACCACCTGGGCGACAAGAAGGAATAGCAGGCTCTCGGGGGTAAATCCGGGGCTGTACAAGGTTCAGGCCGTGTGGCTTCCTATTTTGTGACCTTGTAACATAGGGCATTGATAGTTAATTTGGGGGGATAGTATACTATAGTTATAATAAGGAACCGCCGAAATAGTACAGGCAGTTCTGTAGGCCTCGAATATAGACTAGCTCGCCTTTCACACAGGCGCACAGAATGTTACTTGTGAGTTATGCTGAGGCAAGACCTCAACAAAAACAACAAGGCCCTCTGAAGCACGAACCTCAAACCCCTTCGCGCTAAACAGCTTAAGTCGGGGTAACATCCTTTTCGTGCCGTCTCGGTGTTACAAAGGCCCTGCTCATGAGCAATGAACGATGCTGACCGGGTGATTTGGATCTCCAGGCTCTAATTGACAGCTTCAATCTTCAGCAAACCCCCACACGTTAGAACGAGAACCCACCCTCCGCTGGCGCATTCGGACAAAAGGCCACCTCTAAACATAGCTTACAGCATACACTCCCAACCTCCAGAACCCTAGACCCATACCCACATCCTGCACCAAAACTCTGCAAAACACGGTCAATTAACAAATCAGGATATTTAGAAGCACGAGCGCCCACGAGCCTTTTTGCAGTTCCTTGAGGTAGTACGACTGCCCCTCTTCGTCCTTCGCCGAGGACACAAACTCAATGGGTTTAAGGCTTCGGGATTCTGGGCTTCATTATGTCAACAACGAATTCTCAGGCCTAAGATTCTGAGTAGATCCATGCCTGGTGAAGCCTGATGAACAAAGCACCTCCCTCACTGAGGGAAAAACCCACAGATCCTACATAAAAAGAATAAGCACAGATGCACGCAGGTACTCTGCAAATTAGCCCTCGATAAGACCCCCCAACCGCCCCGCCTGAATTAGTTAGTTTGGTCTTTGTTTCTGCTTGGGAGTAGTTGAGCTTGCTTTGCATGGTGAGGTAGTGACGATGGCATGAGTCCGGCCATGGCAGTGGTAGTGCCCACATGATGGTGAGGATTGCGCTTTTCAAGTTTGAGCTTTTACAGCGACACTGCTATGTTGCAAGGAACCCAAAGTAGTGATACTACTTCTTAGTCTTCTATATTGCACCGTCGTCTGCCCCTTCCTTTGGGAAAAACATAGAGGCACGGGTCGAAATCATCAGAATAAGTAAGCTTTTAGATCTTTCGTGTTTGCAAGGTCCGGAATAATGTGCCAGCATGCAAAGTCAGTTCAGGGTTTAGAGGCTAGCGGCCAGGCTCGTTGTTGAGCCTGTATGATGGCCCATATGATAAGGAAGCCTACATTTGGCAACACAGGCCCAAACCCTAAACCCTAAACCCTAAAGACCATAACTTAGACCCTGAACCATGAATCTGCCGCAACATATTCTCGAAGATGAACCTTACACCTTGACCGCTAATCATAGAATCATAGACCCTGAAGTAAACGGCAGGAGCCGTATGGGACAGTAGCGAGGGATAGATTCCAACGGAAACGCCCAGTCTCCTTGCTACCCAGCCCAAACACTAGGGCGCATGTAAGCCTTGCTTTATTAACGGGTTCGTTCAAAGGATAAAAATGAAAGGCTACCACAAAAGGGAGACTGCTACTGTTACTACAATAATGACTATATCTAGGCCATACAGTAGAAGCCCGAAAATTGGAATATCATTATCGTAACCCCTTTAAGGTAAATTATAAGGTATCCTACCCTGAAACCATATTCCAACTTTCTGGAGTTCCCTGTAACCCCCACACCCTCAACCCTACACCGCAAGCCCCAAATCCGAGCCCCAAATCCTAAGCCAAACGACCCGACTGAATCGCATACCAATGGGGTGTCAGGTGTGTAATACAGGGGCCTCAATTAGAACCGATACTATTTTGGGGGTTCCTTATTATCATTATTGTATACTGGACCCCTAAACCCGATTCTAATTGTTAAGGCCCCTATATTCGGGTGTAGGCTTTAGGGTTTCGGAATCCCAGACGGGCTCCCATTTGCGAAAAGTGGGAGAATGTCGACCCTAAAGTAGGGTTTAGGGTTTAGGTTTCACCTCTTTGTATGCTTGGAGCCTCGGGGTAATGGATGGTAACGGCATTTCTGCGAGATCTGGGAAAGCTGTCCTGCTGGTACTCGCGAATGAAGCGGCGGAAAGCTTGGACGACCTCCGAATGAAGTCGGGTAAGGGTGTAGGCTTGAGATGAGAGGGCGTTGCGGCTTGTGAACAGCAACAGTAACAGCTCAAGATTTGAGATGTGTGGGGAACATTACCCCAAATACCAAGCCCTACACTTACTTCTCCAATCTCACGGAAAGAACTGCAGGTTAGCATGTTGCAGGAGACGGGGATGATTTTACCAGAATTCGGTTATGGGGTATGTGGGGATAAGAATTTCAAGCTTTACAGTCTTCAGCCTGAGATCTAATTACCCACAAAGCCTTACGAAGATCCCTAAGCTCTTATAGAGCGACAGAAAACCTTTTCTTTGATAAGTGAGTCATGCCAAGCCTTCCGAAACAATGACCCGTCAACCCTCAACCCTAGATTCGAAACCGCATCGCCCAGCCCCAGTAACCAAGAGGAAACCCCTCCGCAAGTTCCGGTGGGTGTTGGGGAGACACAGCAAGAACAGGGCAATAGGGGCCTTAAGAATCAAATTGGGGTTTTGGGCCCATCATCTTAGAAGCTGATGGCCCCTCATGGTACTGAGGAATGCCATTTCAGAGCGATCAGGCTGCTTTATGCAATCCTAAACACTCGATGCCTCTGTCAAACGCAGTAGCTTCAACAACATAACGAACACGATGTATCACGATGTATGGTATTAATCAGCAAAATAGTCATCAGGACAGAAACGACAAGGGGAACAAGTGTTCGCCTTTATCATCAACTCCAACAGCCTTATGTCTATACTGAATGCATACGACCTGTGACCCGTGCCTCATCCTCGTTAATGCACGTGCCGTAAATGTAGGCGGACTCCGTCATGGCTTTGCGCTGAGAAACCAAAAAACAGATACGAATAGCAACGACCCCCGTCAGCTACAACTTGAGCCAACAGGTGCCGGAGGAGGTATGAAGGTCTGGTGCGAAGGTGTCGAGCTGTGCATCACAGTTACCAATTCAATGCGAGCCCTCTGAACCCTAAGTAAAGCCCAGACGCTAAACCCTAACAGCCCTACGTATGAACTGCGAACAAGTCTGGCAGAAGACTTCGAAATCTGCAAGACCCCACACCCTAAACCCTAAGACCCCAATCTCTGAACAGCAGCCGGACTCAACTCATCTGACCCTTCATCGGCGCCCTCCCACATGAAACAGGTAATGTAGGAACCAGATTAAGAAACCTTGGGCCTTTATCAGGGTTCCTTCTACGAATCCTACTATTTGGGGGTTGTAGGCAGGGTTTCTTAATCAGGTTCCTACAGTAGAGAGAACAGCCCATGATGAGGACACCGCCTCGAACCCCCAACTCAAACAAGTCTCACTGTCTGCAGCGCTGTATTTCGGCCCTATACACCCTAGTATAGCCATAGGCCCCATAGTAGTTCCTTTTTGCGGTTCATACTCCCAAAAAAGAACGAAACACTATGGGGCCTATGGTTACACCGTAAAGCCCACTTGCAGCCCCGAGCCCCAAAAGCCGTAAACTGCACGGCGCCGGATCTGAAACTCCACAGCGCGACAATCCAACTCCCCAACTCAAGCAAATCTCCAAGGGTGAAAGGAGGGACCCTTCATAAGGACCCCTATAGGTATATACCCTTAATATAGCTATATTATATACCTAGTATATAACCCAACTCCCCAACTCAACCCTAAACCCTAAACCCAGACTCAGGGCAAGGGCCCTGAATCCTAATGTAGGGGCCTTAATAAGTAGAACAGGGTTCTTTACAGGCTTTCTTTAAGGGATATTATAAGGGATCTAGAAGGGTACTACAATATAGGGGCCTTAATAATTAGAAGAGGGTTTTGGGGCCCATTATACTATGACAAAAACCCAATTATTAATGCCCCTATATGAAACCCTAAACCCCAAACCCTGAAGCGCTGATCGACAAAGCTCAAAGACTAAACTCTACATCCTAAAACTCGTCGATCCTGAATGAGACTCTATCCCTCCAGGGACCTCATAGTTAGGGCCCTAGACCCCTTGAGGACCCCATAATAAGGTCCCTGGAGGCATAGGGGTAGTATTGGTATGGAGAGGCCCCTGGGTGTATATTCTAGTGAAGCTTGAAGGGGAAGGATGTGTCAAGGAACACTCAGCAGTAGGCTCCATTAACTCCCAAGTAAGTGCATCAAGAAAGAGGCGGCCTGTAAGGTTTCGGCCTGAATTGAAGGTGTCCGGGGCAGTGCTCAGGCACATAATCATAAGCCTTACCTTAAAGCTACTACGATCTTCCCTTTCTGTATGGTCGTACTAAATAAAACAGACTCTTCGAAAACTCTGCTACAGTGATTGAAGAACTTCCCTTCACCTAAATATAAGCTAAGATAGGAACCTTCATAATTAGACGGTTCTAAGAACCTTACAGCGCCCTGAGACGCTACAGCCTGAATCCTAGACGACATGGAAAATGCCGGCCTGGCCAACGCAGTTCGAAGCCAAGTTAAAGCTGACCTAAATGCGGGTCTGGGCAAGGTTTAGCGTCTTTGTAAGTTAGAAGGTTTAATCAGGACTGGGTTTAGTTTAGGGTTGAGGCCTGAGGTTAGGGTTTTAAGGTCTGGTCAGAGGGTTTGTTGGCCTCTCTTCTATGTACGGGGATTGCTCTGCATGGGCCTCCAGCCCTAAATCCCAAGCCTCGACCCCGAAACCATTTGCAGGTACAGGATCGCGCACCGGGCCATAAATAGTCTGAACGGGTTTGGAGATACCTTAGGCCCTAAGGCTACCTACAACCCCTAATTCTATTTCTAGCTATTCCGATGCCTACATGACTCAAAAGCCTAAACAGTCAGCCTCAAGGAACCCGAGACGAATGAAGTAGTGGGTAAGTGTTCCGAAACCCCTTAACGAACCGCAAACCACTGACCCACTGTGTAAGTATCTAGAAGACCCTTAGCAACCCATGAAAACCCTATCAAACCCTCAAAGCCCTTGCAATTCCCGACGAAGCCTTCTAGGCCCTCCTTCAAAACCTTATACTGTATAGAGCCTGACAAAACCAGTATAATGTATAGGTACTGTAAGAGCCTCCATAATTGGAATAGGCGTGGGGAATGTCACAGTATCACGGCTACAAAAGGCAACGCTAAGGAATAGTGCTGCCCTTACTCCGGCTTCTACGTCCCCTTCAGGTACCCTCTATATTATAGTTCCCCTTATAGTAGCCCCGGGGATACCTCAACAGTAGCCTATATTGTACCCCTGTAGCAACCTTTGTGGCACCCTAACCTAGAGGCTCCATACATGCTACTATTGTGGAATTAGGCCTCAAACGACCATCTCAAGCGACCATCCTTATCATGGTCTTGGGGGAACTAATTCCACAATAGTCGTATATGATAGTCGTAGATATGGAGCCTCTTGATAACTAAACCATTACTGTTGAATCCGCGTGGCGAGGTCCAGCGGCAAAGCAACCTGGAAAGAGAGAGGCGAGTGCTTCGGGTTCAGGGTTTAGGCGCCATTAACCTCGAAGTGTTCCTCTGAGGCTCTAATGGGTTACCGCAGGATCCTTTAGCAGGCTTTCTATAACCGTCCCTTAAAGGGGTTTGAGCTTGCGGTCAGGGAAGGGGTACTTCCGGGGTCTTTGGTGGGGAGCTTTATGGGGTGTTGGTTGCGGCTTAGGGAGCGGGCTTCAAAGGATCTTATGCAGGGTTGCTTTCCGGATTCTTTGATGGGGGTTGCGGGGTTG
Organism: Symbiodinium sp. CCMP2592; assembly: GCA_905221615.1. Classification (NCBI taxonomy): domain Eukaryota; class Dinophyceae; order Suessiales; family Symbiodiniaceae; genus Symbiodinium; species Symbiodinium sp. CCMP2592. The sequence continues at coordinate 20,880 of CAJNDT010006126.1, forward strand.
TGGCGTTAAGGCACCCTACAAAAGGTTTAAATTAGGAACGGCGTACTTCGAGGGTTCTGGATTCTTCTTGTAAAGTTTGCCAAGCCCAAGACACCGGACACCTAAACTAGACCCTGCAACCCTACCTATAGTCTCCATTGTAGTTCCTTATTTTGGTTAACCAAAATCTCTATTATAGGGTCCTAAACACAAAATTGCATAACCAAAAAAAAGGAACTACAATGGAGACTATAGGTAAACCCCAAACCCCCGAAACCCGACATCCGAGCTCGCTAAGATTGTAATCGATGAGCCCGCTTCGCTACTTGTTTTTGCAGATTGACTAACTTCCAACCAAACAATCCACACTTCCAATAATCAACTATGAGAATGAAAACTACAGGATTTCTCAGTTATCATCTTGTGAGAATCTTTGAAAATCAGGAATGCATTCTATTGTGTCATGTCACTATAGCCTACAGTACAGGATTTTCTCGTTTAGAAACACGCTCCAATTCATGGGTTCTTTAACTACATTCCGTTACATTAAATTTCATTCCAGTGCTTCATTTGGTGTAATTTCGGCTTTGGGGGCTCTCTTCATTTCGCTCCTGTCTTGCTTCCCTAACATATAATGACTGAAAGGAAGCATGGTCATAACCTACTACTTTGTAGGGTTTGGGGACAACCCTACACCCTAAACCCCTATTTTGTAGCGTTTGGGGACAACCCTAAACCCGAAAACCCCATTTTGTAAGGTTTGGGGACAACCCTCGACCCCTAAACCCCAGACCGCGGCTCCTTAATCGGACTTTCTCTGAATTTTTTGGGTTTCCTGGGTCTCCTGGCTCGGTTCGCGTCGGCCAGGGTCTGCAGCCCACGTGGCCATAAATCTGCCTCTGCGGGCGGATTTAAGGCTTGGGATCGGAGGCCTTGAGGGGTCCACCTAGAGGCTCATACCGTAGCCCTTTCTTAGGATACCTAGTTTTATGGTTAGGATCTGTTATCTTAAGAAGTAAGGGCCCTAAAACAGGGGTAGGGTATGAGCCTCTAGGTAAGACTTGGATTTTAGGAGTTAAGGCCTTTAGGGGTCTAGGATTTGGGGCTTGACGAGGATTTTAAAAGTTAAGGCCTCTAGGGTGGTCCAGGATTTGGGGCTTGGGGGAGGGGTGGGGAGTTCTGAGTTCTGCGATTTCAGGAGCCTTTTAAGTGTACCCTCTATTGCAAATCCTCTGTCGGGCTATCTTCTCGTATGACTGGGTGACAAACCAGAGCAGGATATGGGAGTTTCCGAAAATTGGGGGGGTACCTTATTTTGGCGTCCTTATACTATTTAGGGTACTATATTAGGGTCCCCTATTTTCGGAAGCTCCCATATGCCTAGACCCATACACACTCGTTGCCGTTATGTATACGAGGAGCCTAGCTGTGTGAGCACCTCTCACGGGGCGGACAGGCTCCTGTCTTGGTACGTTCTAATCGCCAAGCCGAAACTTTCTTGGATGGTGAGCTTATCCTTTATGAGAGTCGTTGACGGCTGACCCTTTAGGTGCTGTCGTGAGTTTAGACTGGGAATTAAAGGCACTGAGCCAAGAACCTTAAGAAACAGCTCCTGTAAGAAACAGCTCCTGTAAACTGCATCGCAAACCAAATCCAAAACCCCGTGCGTAAACCTCATAAAAAGGATTTTCGTGGCATCCGTCCCTTTTCTCAGGGCTTCTGTTCCTTTTTGTTTTTGTTAAAAATGGCACTGCACATGAAATTGATCATCCTGATTTGACACCACAACGAGTGAAAGAACAACCTTTGAAAGCAAGTACACAAAGAAGATGGATTCCGGATTTTGATAAATACATCAAAAGGAAATCGTTTTCCGAAAAGCGAAACTCAGTCGAAGCAGCAGATGGGTTTTACATGGATATGTTTCGAAGAGAAAACTCTGCAATTGCTCCAACCAACAAAACTCTAGGGCTCAAACCTAGGAGATTTGGACCCCTGAGGGTCGTTTGTTTTCCAAAGCAATGAAAAGGGTGTGGCTTTAGCACGGGTCATTGATTTAGGGGGTTGGGAGTTTCAGTGGCTTGTGGTTCCCAAATCCAATATCCCTAAATAGAACCTGTAAACCTTTGCTGGGATGCCCTAAAACGCTGAATCCTCGGCCCTAAATCGTCTAGACCCCTTAAATAAGTTCCGCCCTAAGCTCTCTAAGCCCTTTAAAACCAGAGCCTTAGACCCTTAGACCATATGTGATTTGAAAATTCGAAACCCTAATTACTTAAATCCTCATAATAACACCCACATAAGCCCTGCGCCACACCACCCCTAAGCCCTAATACTCACCAAACTCCCCCGTCTCGCCATCGACTCGTGATCTTTGACTGAACATCTACGAGCACTTCGGCAAGGACGGGGTTCGTTCAGGGTTGGCTGCTGCGTGGCTCTGAGAGAGAGCCACCAGCAGCAGGGGTGCTGAGAGAGCATCCCGGTACTGAGAGAGTACCGAAACATGGGGCACTGGGAGAGTGTCCCGGTCCTGAGAGAGGACCGAAACCAGGGGCACTGAGAGAGTGTCCCGGCCCTGAGAGAGGGCCAAAACCGGCACTGAGAGAGTGCCTGAAACAGACACTGGGAGAGTGTCAGGGGTGTGTGGGGTGGGGTGTGGTGGTGGTGTGGGGTTTGTGGGGTTTGTGGGCTGTGTGGGGTGTGGGGTGCGTGGGGTGCGTGGGGTGCGGGGGTGCGGGGGTGCGGGGGTGAGGGGGTGTGTGGTGCGGGGTGCGGGGTGGGGGGTGTGGGGTGTGACTGTGGGGTGTGGGGTGTGCGGTGTGTGGTGTGGGGTGTTGGGTCTGGGGTGTGGGGTGTGAGGTGTGGGGTGTGGGGTGTGGTGGTGGTGTGGGTGTGTGGGGTGTGGGTTGTGTGGGGTGTGTGGTGTGTGGGGACTAGGTTTGGCCAGTAAACGAATGCCCGGCTCCTCGCAGGACTTTGTCCCGTCGACGACGATGAGTCTGAGTGCCGGCCTGAGTCGAGTAGCAATCGTTGTCACTTTGTCAGTGCTAACTCTGAGTGCTGGACTTTTGCTAGGATAGAGATTTTCTGGCCTGGCACATATCTGCATGTGATGTACAAACATATGCACAATTCACAAATCTTCAAGTGTTCTCATGTCGAGCTCACCGAAATCAGCAATCGCTCTATTTTTCGCCGTGCTCGCTACTTTACTCCCCTTCGGTAGTAGGCGTATGCGGCTCCGGCGTGACAGGTGTCGGAGGGGATTTGCGCACGTGCACCTGCCCCAGGTGCACATGCAATAGGATCGATTTCAGGAGATTGACCGAGTCGGCCTCTCTGGGTGTCTTGGGAGCAGGACGATTCGGCGCCTGCTCATGTCTGATGCAGAACATGATGGGCAGGCTGTAGGTGGGTGTGGCCTCCAAGGGTGTTCGCGGGGCGGGGACCTGACAATAAACATGGTGGATGCACATAGAACGAATCGCAGCCCACAGGGTTCGCAGCCTCTGCCGCTGGCGGACTCATTGGCTTGAAAGCCTCACAGAATGGGCAAGTGACCGCGAATATATATCCACATGGAATGAATCAGATTGGGTTCGAGACCTCTGCAAAAGCATCCACCGGAGTCCGTGGCATTGGGACGGGAACCTGACAATAGACATGGATCATGGATCCTAATAGAACGAATCGAACTTGGCCGCACTGGGTTCAAAGCCTCTGCCATTGGAGTCTTTGGCAGGGGCACCTGACATGATGGTGGTTACAAGGCTGGTGAAGGGGCTCACTGTGACACTCCACCCACTTCCTTTTTTTTCCTGGCTGAGATCTAAGGAATACTGAGTCTGGGGCTGTAGTCACCGGAACATATTTGGGTGTCGGTGCCATCATGCGCTGTTTCTTCACGGGGGGAGCCTCCGATGTTGAATCGCCAAGAAAAGAATGGAAATCCCTTCTCAACATCAACTTGGCTTCCGGCCATCGCCGTCGCAGCTCTGGCCGGCGACTTGTGCACCTACCCAACTTTAGGTTCAGAAAAGCATGGTATGATAAGCCTGGATGCGAGCCTTTGGCTCTGACCCCGTACTCGCCGACGATGCTTTTGCTGAGGCAAGCACCTCTGCAAACAAGGGTTGTGTTAGACGACAGCTGCGAACCTAAGGGGCCACTAGCCAATGACCTGGCCTTTGCTGTAGGGGGCTCTGGTGTTGAGACAGCAGGCGCCTCCCCAATCAAACATCATGTGTATGTCTCTGTGTGTGTGTGTCCGTGTGTGAAACATCGAGAGTTGGGCCTTGGCAGCCCCTTCTGTTGGACCGGCTTTGGAGCCCTGTGCAGGAAGATACTAGCTCAAATCAAACAAAGCTTTCGCATCACAAACGTTTTTTGGTGGAACGAAAGGCCAGGCCTCCGCGGTCACATCATGTTGTGAGTTTGAGGCCATAGTCTCGGGCTGTACCTTCTTCCAATATCGAGATACGAACAGAAGTAGCGCCAGATAGACATCGGGCCTTGGCCACAGATGTCTTGGGCGGAATAGGAGGAGCAAGCACCTGCATGGAGTTTCAACGCTTCATGGCACACGAACGGAAGCAGCACCAGTTAGAGATCGGGCCTCGGGCACAGATGCCTGTTTTGGAACAGGCACCACCTTGGGCACTGGGACCTGTCTCAGCTTCCCATATTGCAGCATGATACCAGAAGTATTACGATTTTCTGCCAGCAACAGAAGCAGCAACATAAGCAGCCTGGTTCCATTGGCTCTCGAAGCTTCGGCAAAGGAGCACGTAGCGGTCCTGACATGGACCAAACTCGGGCTCAATCTGTGATTCAACCCAGGGCTGTGAATACTCAGCTCACAGCCTTCTCGACTGTCAACTCCTCGATGACCTTTTCTGTCTTCTCCTGCACAATGACAGCTGGAGCGAGACTCCAGGCCAACAATACAAGAGACGAATACACCTTATACGCTATCCTGCCTTGTACTTCTTGAAGTCGAGTCGGATGGCAGTGTTCTCCTCCTTCGTTCTTGTTAAGTCGAAGTCCAATTGGTTGCATTGTCGCTTCAAGCCTGCTCCATCCAACTGTGCGGACTCCAACCGCTTCTCACATCGTGCCAGTTTGTCGGCCAGCTCATTCTTCTCTTTCGCCGTGGATGCAAGCTGGGCCCCCAGCTCCTCCTTCTCTCTCATAAGCCTGTCGATGTCTCGAAGCAGCCGCATGCTCCGTTCTTGCTCTCCGGAGACCTTCGCCTGTTCGTTGGACAAATGGCCCTTTATGTTTTGGTTCGCCTGCTGAAGCTGTGCATTCGTCTCCTGAAGCTGCGCAAGCGACTCCTGAAGCTGGTCCCGCTCGATCTCTGCCGTCCAGACTTCTCCTTGAGCGAGTTGAAGGTCGTACTCGAGTCTGCGGTTCAGCTCCAGGGTTTCCATCAGCCGGCTGTGCTCTTCGCGAAAGCGTCTCCTCTCTCTTTCGTCCTGAGCTTCTCCCCTGTTGTTTCTTCGAGGGGCTGCTCCTCGTGCTTTCGCTTTTGGTTGTTGGCCGTGTTGCGACCGTGCTTTCGCTTTTGGTTGTTGGCCGTCTTGCCACCAGCCATGACGATTCGCCATCATACAGATTCTGTTTACTGTTACAGATTTGTGATGCAGCACATGCATAAGATGTTGTGTCACTCACTCTTATGCATGATGTGTCTTCTATTGGCATTCTGGAGATCTACCTGACTGTGTTGTGTCACTGACACCTCGACTTATCATGCATGATAGTTTGTCTGACTCTCACGCATGACACTCTTGGAAGTATCATGTAAGATCTGTTCATGCTCGGGACTAAGAGTCTGCTAAGCCTTCGCAAACTCGGCACTGAAATGAGAATGTATGCCGTCGACAGCATGGGATAGAGCAGTCACATGTTCATTGCAGACTCCAGAAGATTCAAGAAACCGGCCTGCCTGTGTGACATGGCAAGGTCAGTGCCACATCCAGGAGGCCTGGGGCTGAGCCGATCGATTGTACACCGGCAGAAGTAAGTGTCAATATGCTCGGTCACTGATTCTCGCCTGCGCTCTCTCAGCGCAGCCGGCAATCCAGCCTGCTTCTCAGTACAGAGACCATGTTTCAGCAATCTGAGAGACGAGTGCACCTTGAACAGCTGACAGAGCAGCACCATGAGGGGCACTGAGAGAGTGCGCCTGAAGTTGCAGAGGTTGGTTACACTTTGTAGATTGCATCATGTCGGTCTTGCAAAAGCACTGCACTCGGACAGATGCAAACTGACTGTCTTTTGATTCGCAACGACGTATGTAATGCTCTGTTGGCCTTGGTGCATCCATAGCCCTCAGACCTGAGGTTCCTAGAGGGCCCGAGTACTTAAAGATTCACCTCTTCAATCAATGCAGGGACACACGTCCAGCCTTGCTTGGCCAGGCCACTTCATTGCGAAGATCCGATCAGTCAGTCCATGCAATCCAGGCAAGTATCGGTTGTCTCCGGCCCAAGATCGCTGGTGGTCTGTGAGCGATGAGGATCGCTGCTTGTCTGTGAGCGATGAAGCACGTCCAGGCGGCACTCAACGTTGACCAGCGCCTCCAGCAGGCCCTCCTCAAGGTCGCGAAACTGCAAACGGAGTGAGCTCACTGCCGATTGCGAAGAATTGAACTTGTCTACTTGGGAACGGAGTAAAGCCACTTCCGACCACAAACAGTTCAGCTTCTCTATCGCCGATGTTACGGTAACCCACAGCGCATCAACCTTTTCCGCCTCGGTTGCGTAGGACGCAGGCAGTGGCATGTCGTAACACATCGAGCTTTTACGGCTCCCAGCGAACACACGCAAACAGTCATAAACCTGCAGAATAACACGTCTGACACCATTCTCTTTGGTTTCTCTTGTTCTTCTGTCTGTTTCTTGCTCGCTCTCTCTCTCTCTCTCTCTCTCTCTCTGTCTCTCTCTTTCTCTCTCACTTTCTCACTCTCACACAGTTGTCACCTCAGCGCTGGGACTTGGTCTTTCTTGCACAGTCACTCTCTCAGTGACCATGATGGTTCGGCCAATTCAATGTCTCAGTGACCACGTTAAGGTCGTGCCGGGATTGACAGTGATGCATTGGCTGCAGTGACAGTGACAGCAAATTTCTTTGCCTGACAGGCTCCGTCGTCCGGGAAGCCACACCGTGCCGGCCTCGGCATTACAGCAAAAGAATCAGCGCTGGAAGAGTGCTTGTTTGAACACTCAGCACAGCACTTGCTGTAGCAATCTGCGCTCAGAGAGTGTTGATTCTCGGCCTCAGCTCAGCACTGGGAGAGTGCTGCTTTGATGCTTAGTCTTGCACAGCAACAGCAGCTCTCTCAGCGGCTGTCACGGCGATGGGTGGGCCACTCTCTCAGTGGTCGCATCGACGTCATGACACAATGAACTGACTCACAGGCCGTTTTCAGCGCCTGGCTCCGCAAGGCCACACGGTGCTGGCCTCGGTGTGGCCAGAAGTGACATGAAGGCGTGCCTGCGCTGACTGACAGGCCGATTTGAATGCCTGGCTCCGGAAAGCCACACGGTGCTGGCCTCTGTGTGGTCGGAATAGTACTATCTGAGTTTGCAGTATCAGACTGGTCACTGAGACAGTGACACCAAACCTTTCTAGTCACTGAGAGAGTGACATCCAATTTTCCTGATCACTGAGAGAGTGACATCAAGCAATCGGTGCTCCTTCAAACCTGGGTTTCGGGCCCTGAGTCCACCTTCTCGGCCGCAACCTCGGCAAGGGGTGTCACTGAGAGAGTGACAGCAAATCTTTCTCGTCACTGAGAGAGTGACATCAAGTCATCGAGGCTCTCGTAAAAACCTGGGTCTGCTTAAAACTCGGGTTTCGGCATGGGAGTCCGCTTTCCCCCGGGGTAGGCGGACTCCCACGAGAATATAAACATGTCCACAGTAATTGGCTCAATTATCCAGCTCCATCCTGCCTGGCACACCATGGCTAAATCTCCTGCCTTGCGTGTGCAGAAACCTCGGACATCACGCAAGGCGACGACGAAGAAGAGATCCGTGAAGAGCAGAGGAAAAGCATCCAGCATGCCCGGGCAGTTGTGGGCTATGTGGCTAGCACATGTTCACAAAAGTGGTTCATGCTGGCTGCACGCCTGCTTGCTCCTAACACATCTTCTGTGCTTGCGAGTTACAGAAGCATTACAGCTACGTGCAGGACACTTCAATTGGAAGGCTCGAACAGTCTTGATACAGCCGCTCAAAGGCCAGAAATCTGTGAAGAAACCCATGATTTCGGCCGTGTTTCAGGTTTTGCGCCATTTAAAAAGCAAGGGTCTTAGCAAACGAAGGAGCCGCGCAAGAGGAATCCTGGGTAAGCGTCCTTTCCAAGATGTGTGGACCTTCCCAAAGGAAAATAATGCCTTGTTGTTTCCTGCTGTTCGTAAGGATAGCAAACAAGTAAATCGATGCAAAGACACTGTGTGCAAAGCCATCCAGCGGCTTCGTAAAACGTTTCAGACTCCGAAAGGTGTTTGGATTGACACGGAGAAAGTCAGGTCTCACAGCGGTCGACAGAAGATGGTGCAGGATCTAAAACTGGCCTCTGTGCCAGAGGAGGTTGCCATGCTGTACGCACGAATCGCGGATGCCAGGCCGGCCACATCACTACCCGAAAGTCTTGTCCACACTGACAGTTTCAGTCCTGTGTCTGCACAGGACATTCCGAGGATACGGACAGATTGCTGAGGACCAAGCAGGTGAAATCTTGGAGCAGAACGCAGACCTGAAGCGTCTTCTGCGTTTATCGTATCAGAAGAAGAATCAGAAGAAGAAATGACTGCCATGTTTCTCAACATCGTCAGACCTGAAGGTGCGTGCAGACGCACACTGACACGTACCCCAGACAGACAACCACAAAAATACATGTGTATACATATATACATAAACACAAACAATCACTCTCCTCTCGCTCTCTCTCTGTCTCCCTGTCTCTCTCTCTCTCTCTTCCCCTCTCTCTCTCTCTCTGTCTCTCTGTCTGTCTCTCTCTCTCTCTCTCTCTCTCGCTGTCTTTTTTGTCCTTGTCGGTGTTTCTCTCTATATCTATCTGTCTGTCTGTCACGCACCTTCATGTGCATGGGAAGAGAAGATGTACTCAAAGCCTCGCGCATTTGTTTCACTGCTCCGTGTACAGGCTGGACTGTTAATGCAAAGCTCTGGAGAAGCGATCGCCACAATGACAGAATGTCCGGCCTTTGCGTACACCTTCTCCTCGCACGCACACGAAGACTGATTCCTGGAGGCTGTGACCTCGAAGCAGCCAGGACTATTTTGCCATGCCCTCAGGTCATGTCGAAAAAAACGCACTGCTCTGGGCTTGCACAGTGACCTCGTCGCTGCCTTTTGTCATGCCACTGGCTTTCGCAGTGCAAACCTTTCTAAACTGCCATGAGACACCTGCTCCAGAGTTCCATTAGTCTCTGTGTGTGGCTACTGTATGCTGCAAACCCAACAAGAAGCCTGGCTGAAACGGTCTCAGGTGCAAGGCAGTTGAAGAAACAAATAATTCTTGGCTAGCCATTCGGATCTTGTAACAGTAACAAGAAGCAGCATGTGTGATTCATAAAAAATTAAAGCAGCATTCTTGCAGTTTGGTCTTCTATACTCTTTATGTGAACTCTGAGGCGAGCCAATGAACACATAGGCACATCCCCGGCGGCGAGCCAACACAGAGGCGCAATCGGTACAATCTCCTGCGCTTGTGTCCTGGAAAACTAGATTCAAAAAGCAGGTAGCTGTGCTGGCCAGGCCTTCCCACATTTGCTTGCCGTTTCAGGTGCCGAAGAGTACGTTGACTAACTGTTGGTGTCTGGACCGTCTGCACACACTAATCAAGAGGCCAATGACCAGTCACAACACCTTCGGGTGCCGTGGCACCTGCAAGCTTGGCTCAGCCTTCTTACGCCACGGGCTCGGCTGATGGTCCTTCACTTGCTGTCAGCTCGATTGCCGTTTGAGGGCTGAGTGGCACGGATTCTTTCAAGACAATCAAAGGTCGGCATGGAACCAGGCCCTTTGCGGAGGTCGGCGACCACTTAGAGGCCCACACCAAAGTAGATGCCCATGTCTCCCACCGAGAAAATGGAATGACTCCGCCCATGTGATGGACCGGGACACATGTCTTGCCATCCTGGTCCTTCACAGTCGACTTGCCTTTCTGACAGACTTGCACAGGACACAAAGGGCTTAGCAAGCCCAGCTTAGCAATCATGTTCCACAACTCCCCCACAAAGGGGCTTCAACTCCAAAAGTAGAAACCAGTACCAAAATCATGCTGGATGCAGTCAGCCGGGATTGCCTGGATCTCCCAATAGATTGTGTGAGTTTGAGACATCGTGAAGAAGGCTGGCTTTGTGCTTGTCGGCGAATCGCAGATCTTGTGGTAGGACACAGTCACATCCGGCTGGGTTTTGCGCCGCTCCTAATATCAGAAAGGGCCGAACGTTTTTAGGCTAGCTGCTGGTAAAAGCGTGGAGTTAAGGGGTCCGGGGGAGCTTCTCGTTTGTCTACGATCTCCTGCACTGCTTCGCCCAGGGTGTGCACTTTGCTTCCGATCTGGATCAAGCTGTCGGCATCCTTCAATGTGAACAAGATGTCACTCTCTTTGACAGAAGCCTGGTCTTTGCTGCCCTTGTGCTGCCACCACTTCCCCTTGTAGAATCCGGCCACGCAGGTGTTCTTCTCCAACACCACGTCCTTGTCCTGGCTGTGATTGACCAAGAAGATCCTCTCCCCCAAAGTGATAATCACTGAAACCTTTGCCTTGGCAGACTTTGGCAGATGCAAGTCTGCTTCCCATGTAAGTGGCTTCGGAAGATCTTTCAAGGGAATTGATCGCTTGGCCACGACCTCTGGATTCACAAGGGTCTCCACCTTCTGCTTCTTGGCAACTCGGCCTTGTGTGCCATCAGCTTCCCTCTTCAAGCCACTGCCGGAGCCACTGCCCGAGCCACTGCCAGCGCCACTGCTCTTGTCTGCCTTCTCCGGTGTCAAGTCAAGAGGAAGCTCCTCCCTCGATTTTTGCAAGAATTCTTCGAATTCTGTTTTGAATCTCGCGTGATCGCCCCATGCCGCGAGCACCCGGTCGGGCGTCTTGAGGCTCGGAAGGCCTTCGTACTTTTGCACCTTGTTGAGCAGCAGAGTCTGCAGATTTGGTAGCGGGGGTGCGGCTTGCTGCAACTCGGTGGGCATCTCAATCGGGGGAAGGCTCATTGTCGGTGGCAGCTGGAGGCTCCCGTCCAAAAAGCTGTCTGCCAGCCAGTCCCTCACGAAGGATTTTGACCACTCGAGCTCTCCCTCGCTCCTTGTCAAGCCCAGGTAGTACACGGGCAACTTGGTCTCAGCCAGGGCGGCTCTGCTGAAGTCACAGGTGTGCGGGCTCAAGTCAATGCACAGAAACGCACTTCTCGTACCCGCAGTGGCTCCAACTGTGGAGTCCTGGGCCAAGAAGCCTCGGAGGATCGACCTCGCTGCTGACTCTCCGATCTGCATTGCCTTCTCTGGCTGGGGCACATGGACATGGGCATCGGTGGTTGTTGGCAATGCCGCAGGATCCAGATCCTCTATCGCCAGAAGGTCCCGGGTCTGGGGAAGGTCCGCCTCTTCCAATAGGGGTTTTCTGAAAATGGCGGACAGTCGCCAGTTCTCCTGAGCCCGTTCAGCAGCCACTTCGTCCATCGGCATCAAAATGCGGGTGAGCATGAGCAGTGGCCTGACACTGTCACAGTCAAGTGAATCACACGTGACCAGAGTCCCACATCCCGGAATAACAACACAAATCAAACCCCATTGAACCTCTTCTCTCGGTCGTCGTTGCGCCCTTTGTAGGGCACCACAGCAACGTGGTCGAGATTGAGGTTGGACTCCGCAAGGAGCCTCAAAGCCTCCTGCTCTGTCTTGTGAAGCTGACCCTTGTTGTATGTAAACGTAGGTGTCAGGCACACGCCTCCAGCCACGGCATTCCTTAATTTAATTGCTTGTGACTGTGTACAGAAATTGAAAAGGACCTACGCAAACTTCATCATGCCAGAATCTGGCAAGCTACTGCCCATTCAAGATGGCCCCCATCAAAGATGCTTGATCTCGCTGAACTTGGGACGAAAACAAAGAGGGTGCACACCAATTCAGGATGACGATGCACTTCAAGTTCTCCGCCGAAATCTGGTTTAGCCTGCAGATGTACTTCATGGCCTCTTGGATGGTCTTGAGGCCCTGGGCTGCTGACTCCAAAACAGCAAACTCCATCCTCCAAGTTTCCGAGCTTCGCCGCATGATGCCTTCAGCCATCTCCTTGGCTCGATTCTGCCTGCCAAGCCTCCACTGAAGATTCTGATGATAAACCCCGGCTTCGCGATCGCGGCTCCGAACAAGCCAAGCACCATACACGTCCATGTCGTGTCGCATGGAAGCAATGGCAAGATCGAACTCCTGCCGCTCCAGCTGTCCCGGATTGATGCTGTTCGAAACCGCACCAAGGTTGCGAAGCTTCTTCTCCCCGTCTGCGACATGCTTTTGGATGTATTCCCTGAGCACCAGAATGTCTGCAGGAGCAAGGTTGCTTCTCTTCTCTGAAAGGGCTCCTTGGAGCTGCAGAAGCAAGTTCATGTCTCCCTGCACCAGGAGTGTGCATACGTCTTCCTTGACCTGCAGGGGCACTGAGTCCTCCAGCTCATGAACAAGGGAGTGCAAGAGCTGGCATACCAAAGCGGCCTCCTCCACATCCGACCCGCTGAACTTGCATCGTGAGCCTGCAAGCTTCATCCGGTGTCGATTGTCCAGGTACTTGATCATGAGGCAGAAGCCTTCGTCCGTCACCTGGAGCCGACTGTTCCATTCTCTGGGGTAGCCCTTCGGCCCACCACCTGGCAACACCTTCTTGTTGCTCCATTGGTTGTCGTTGAATGCTCCTTGAGACCCGAACTCGTTCAAGTGTTCGAGCAGCGCATCGACGCAAAACTGTGGCAGATTCAACAGGGACAACAGGGCCGTGTGCTTGGCCCCTTTGATCTGCCCATCCTTCGTGCACGTGCGGTTCCACTCCTTAATGATACTGGTTGCATCATGATTGTGCTTCTTCAGCACCATCATTTTGGCCAGCCATGTCAAGCAACCTCGCTCAAAGGGTAACTGATGACATAAGAACACCGAAACTACACACCCACAAAACCCAGCTGTCCAAGGAGCAGTGAGCCTTGCGAATGTCCCCGCGTGCACTCATCTTTGCGTTGAACAGGGCCACTGAGGCAATGTCACAGCCACAGTCTGCCTGTGTGACATGAATCTCACACATGCTCTCCTGCACGAAGGTCTTCAAATGGAAGCCGTACCGCATGACAAGGCTGGCCAGCACAAGGCATGCTGCTGACCTTGCGGCTCCTTTGGTAAAATGAAGAATGAAATCGTTCCTCCCAGGGTCCTGTGCCTGGTAGACCATCAGGGGCTCTGCTCGGGTCGCCACTCCACTTGTCAAGTACTCATCCAGCAATGATCTCACGGTGACACGGTCAGGCACCGGCTTTGTGGAGCAATCCGGGCCCCAGTTCAAGTGCCAAAGAGATACGCTGAAGTTGCCAGTCGACGGAATCACATAGGACAAGAGGTACTCTACCTCGGGCTTCTGTGGGAAGAGGGCACGAAGCTGATCAGCAAACGCAGACCGGTCTTTGTGAAAATGGTCGAGATACGCCCAACAGTTCTTGAACCTGTTCACCTCCTTCTCGAAAATGTCCAGAACAACATCGCGGAAATTCTCGTCGGTCACTGTCTCGTGAGGAAAGGTCGTGTCGCTTTCCTCCGACTTCGCGACCTCCATCTTCACATCCGCCATGACAGACAGCAGCCCTAAAGGCGGGTGTCCAGTCTAAAGCCAAGACTTCGCGACGAGAAAAGTTGTCATTTTGCAGGAATTCGGAGACTCCCACACAGGCCAAATCTGACGAACAGGGGGGTCCGAGCTCAGGGGGGGGAGTACGTCAGATTTCAAACGTAATCTGACCATCTTCATATAACAGATGGAGGATCTGACCAACGCAGGGTCACGAGCTCAGGGGGGGTAGTACGTCAGGTTCATATAACAGAACAAGGAGTACGTCAGATTTCAAACGTAATCTGACGATCTGGGGGGTCTGAGCTCGCAGGGTCCTGATCGTCAGGTTCTGCAATTGTACAGACTCCGTTGCTCTCTCTCTTGCTCTCTCTCTCTCTCTCTCTCTCTATCTCGTCTTCTTCTCTCACTCTCTCACAGAGTGACGACAGCTCTCTCTCAGAGCTTCATACAATGCTACTACGTAGTCCTGCACCTTCTTCTCGTCTTCTGATCTCACTCTCTCACAGAGTGATAGCTCTCTCTCAGAGCTTCATAGAATGCTACTCTGTAGTCCTGCACCTTCTTCTCACCCGGGAAAAGCCAACTTCTAACACGGGCTGACAATCACACTGGTCACATGAGCACACTGCAGCTTCAATCAATCAGAATTTCCAGCGGTCTGCATCTCCAAAACAACATTGAGTGCCAGGCATCTTTCTTGATCTCCATGTCATCAGCATGACCTGATGATGTTCGTTTTCCAGCTTCTAGCAGCAGAGATGCACACTTCCGGGAACAAGACAGAGGCTGTGCTCCTGCTGCCTGCTACGTCTCTGTCGTGCAGAATCAAAGCTTCGCATGTTTTTCCTCATACTTGAATTGCTCTCTTAATTGGTCTGACGATGCAATGTGAATCGGTCCGCTGCCGCTGCACTGCTGTTATTTCTAAGATCGTGCTTAAAAGAACAATAGGACACAGAATAATTGCCTTGTGCGAACAGCTACGGTGCATGTGTCGTAGCAGCATAAACCACGTGGGCCAATTCTTGGCACAACTGTGGTGTGTACTGCTGACAAAACTCACTCAAAGGAATAGAGCCGTTCAGGTTAACAAAGCCACGTATGTGCTTGTGTCGCCTTGTGCAGGAACATTGAAACTTTTCAAAGTGGAGAATGTGCGGGCTGTTCGACATGAAACGAGTCCGCTTTCTTATCGGCTCCTTGGTGATAGGGTCCTCCAGACCCAGGCGGCACTGATCGAAAGCACAGGAATAGCAGTTGCTCAGATGCTTCTTTACACACGGCTGTTCCCAGGAGAGTGCATCGACCGGGTGCTCGAAACCAAAGAACCTGCCCTCCTTCACTTGCTCGTCTGCCATCTGCATTGCAAACTCCAGCATAACATCAGCTTGGAGTTTGTCCGCAGCCACTTCAGCTGGAGGCCTTCGCGCAAAATTCTTAAAGCATATCTGCAGTCGGCTGTACATGCGACAGGGCGGGCTCAACATGAGGAACAGGGGTTTCATCTCTGTCACAATGCGACGAGCTCTGGCTCGACCTTCCATTGTCACGAAATCATAGCCTGTCTTCAGGTCCATCGCTGGTCCAACTTGGAGGCCCAAACGCCGCACTGCAAACGAAACCCTTGGCACGCTATAAGCTTCTGCAAAATGAGTCATCGTCATGACCTCATCCTCCTCATCATCGCTCACAATGACAACGGCACTGTCAGAGGGCATCTTGCTATCCACATCCCGGTCCTCATCATCGCTCATAACGACGATGCTTTCAGATGCCATGTTCCTCTGCTTTGTCATGCTCGACAGAACAGCTACTGGCTACAGTCTTATCCTGCACGTAGCACATTGAGCCTGTGTCCTTCTCTACAAGAGAACAGTCTTGGATCTCGTCATTACGGTCTCACTCACTGTGTGCTACGTGAGCCAATGAAGTCCAGGACGTCTCAAGTCCAGCTCAATCGGAATTCGATGTGGCTCACAGAGTGAGAGCTAACCGAGGCTGCTTGCCTGCTGCACGCCAGCTCAGGGCTGGACCATCCTCCCGGGCAGCAGCCTGCAAGAGAGCACAACGAACAACAGATGCTCAAGCTCCTGCCTGAAAGCAAACATCTATGCACTTGCGCAGCAGATTGATGTCATGTTTTCAAGCTCTCTGTCGCTGTGTCAGAATGTCACGGACTGCAACTCACACGAGCGGATGATTGGCAAAGTGCCTTTCCATCTTTCTGCCTACGATGCTGCTTCAGATCTGCCCTGGCCTCGCTTTTTGTTTTTACCTAGGTTGCTTTTGCGAATAAGATATTATGTCCAGAGTCGACGAGTACGCGAGGCGAGAGGCTGAAGCATCATGACCCATCGGCCCAAATCCAGGCCGTCTTTTCATCATTCAAAACTAGACCCTGCTTGGCCCGACATCTTGCACAACCAATGTGCCTGTTGTGGACGCACTTCGGGCATCCCAGAGTGCACCTTTCATGCACATCGTCTGGAAAGGGCAACATCCCATACCTGGGTTTCTTTCCTCGTGGCTCGGCGGATGCACCTTCACCTTCTGCTCCGCTAGAAGCTGGAGTGCCCGTTGCGGCCTTCGCCTTCGCTTTTCCTTTAGCCTTGCCTTTGGCCTTGGGTTTCACTTGGGCACTGGCCAACGGTGGTATCGGCACTCGAAGCGGCGCTCCCTGTGCTGCACTCGCAGAGGTCGCCGGTGCAAGCTGCGGAGGCTGCTGGTCGTCGTCATCCGGCAACGGCACATCGTCTGATGCCTCGGCCACCTTCTGGACTGGCTTGGACTTGGCAGCTGTGGCCACCTTCTTATTCACTTTCACAGAAACGGGCGCTGGAGCACGATTTGTGAAGCTCAGATCCATCGCCTCGGCTGGCGATGGCTGCTCGGCCTTCACAGCTGAAGCATCTGCTGCCTTCAGGGACAGACGAATGTCTGGAGCAGACCAAGGAGCGGTCGAAGGAGAGGCATTGTTCCTGATCATCGTCCTCAAGTAAGAGCTGGCCCGTCCCATGTTCCATGGCATTTTCGCAATCTGAATCGCTGTTTTTTCAAACTCCTTGGCTTGTGTGTCTGAGAACTCCCTGCGTGGGGCCAGGGGCAGGCTCGCAAAATCGATGTCTCTGCCAACACATGCAGGAATGAAGACAATGGGATCCTGGCACTGATCTGGCGAGGAGATGTATTGGAACATCTCCAAGATGATATCATCCTCATGTGGCGGGAACAAAAGGCACTCTCGCACAGGATGATCCTCGGTTGGATTGTAGTGCTTCCGCTGCACCAAGGAGAAGACATGGATGGCCTCCTCGCCCCTCTGTGTCATGGCGGCTGTTTGCACATGCCCTGCCAACTGTATGGCAGCGAACTCCTCCAGAGCGTCTTTGAAGTTGTAGCTGCCCTCAATCTTCTCCACGTTGATCTTCTGACCCGGCTTGGGCTTCATACCCCCTGCCACCACAGACATGAAGTCTTCAGGTGTCTCCAGGTCCTCGCTGTCAGCCAACAGGGACCGCACCACGCTGAACTTCTGATCAACGGGACCATGAGAATGTCCAACGCGGAAGCTTGTCAGCAAGAACTCCCGGCACCATCCCTGCCGGACCAACACGGCCCCTGCTTTCAGAACAATCTGATTTTTGGTCTCGCCTGCTGCATTATCACTGTGGACCCTGATCACCTTTGGCGCAGATGATCGCTCCTTCATGGCCCTTTGCAGTGTGCGAAGCAGCAGTGTAAGCATGAGGTTGGAGTCTTTCACCACATCTTGGTCCAAAACATAGTAGTCTTCGCAGAACCTGTCCGCCAAGACAGCGGTAAAAGTATTTTCCGGTCTCCACAGCTTCTGAAATTCTTTGGACGCCGACAAGCGCCGTGGGCACTTAAATTTGGCGCAGTCCATGCTGTCGATCGTGAGCGACACCATGGTTTCTCCAGAGCTGCCTTGAGCATTCAGCTCTGCATCCATGCGCCGGTCGTCTAGCATCGACTGCAGGTGCTGGCAGTAATCGTTCTTGATGAGCTGCCGGTCCTCTGGACCGGTCGCCACACGCATCCACTGCTTCAGCTTCTCACACTCGGCGCACTTGGAGTGCTGGAGGTCGTACCTGATCTTGAGCCGCCCATGCCAGGATTGGTGAAAGCATCGGACAAACGTCGAGTAGCTCGGGGCAGGGTCCACCGGCATGAAAGACATCGCCTCAGGTCGCCATGATGTATTTCCCAAATTACCTGCCCAACCGAACCTATGGATTCTATTGAAACTGCTGTTGCTGCTTTCTCAATCTGTCTCCGGCCGGGGCACAACCTGGCGCATCTCTGTGAAGGTCGTGTGTGGCGGCAGATAGCGAACCACTTCATCGCCCAGGGCTGACTCTTTCAAGAGGCCGCTTTTGTTGAAGCTGCCCAGCTTCATCTTCGTTGAGGTGAAAACATCACCAGACTCCACCAAAGGCTCGGCCATGTGCAGATGCACCCACGCCAGCAAACTATGAGCATTCACCTCTGCTGGGTTCGAGGACAATTGGCTCGAGACGACCTTTCGCAAGTCGTTCGGTGGCTCTAGGAAGCCCTGTGCCTGGTGCTTCTGCATCTTCGCAAACCGCCTAGTGCTCATGTTCAGCAAGCCACACATTGCCATTCTGCATACTTTCACCCCGCAGAAAGTGTGCTGCCGCCACCCAGACCCAGTGTGCCAATTGCGCATGCAATCATAGCGGATTCTATCCGAATCTGATTTTGAAGCAGCTTGCAGTGCTTGTTGCAAGTCATCTACGATTCGTTGGGAGGAGCTGCTCTCGCCCAACACCATCAAACATCCTTGCCGGCAGCACCCTCCATTTCTTTCATTTTCTCCATCACTGCCAGAAGGCAAGCTGACAACTTCTGCATCGGAAGAACTTGAGGGCAGCTCCACTTCCTCCACACTCGCCATGGTATCACGGAAGTCCTAGAACCGATGATCTCTTGCTCTCATGTATATCACGGATGCTGAAGATTCTCCTAGGCCCCTTTGGCCTTGTGATCACTCCTGGACCCGAATTGTCGAACCTTCGAAAAGCATCCCTTCTAATATTCCCTGGAGCACTCGCTGCGCTCCAACAAAACTTGAGAATCATGCTGCGCACGTGGCTGGCAAAATGAACCTCTTTCAGATCTGAAAAGAGTACCAGAGTCTACAAACGACGCCAGATGAACCCTCTCTCAGGGTCCCCTGCAGCATGTGATGAAAAAGCCTGCCTCCACTGAGTCGAGCTGGTCCACTGATGGCCTGGGCGAACGAGTGCAAAGCTTCTAACAATAGCAGCAAGAACAACAACAAGCAACAACAACAACAACGACAACAACAACAACAACGAGGAGAACGACAACATGAGCAACAGCAAGAGCAACAGCAACCTGCCTCCACGGATTCGAGCTGGTCCAGTGCTGACCTTATGAGCAAAAACACAACAAGCTCCGTGCCCAGAAGCATGACGAACGAGTAGCTGCATTCACTCAGCACCCTTTTGCAAGACTCAGCACCCTTGGCACGGAGGAAGGCGGTGCTAATTAGGTGGCTCCCTGCTATGTTGAATCTGAACACCGCAGCAGAAGCGAATGCTGCATGCTGAAATCAGTCCATGATCTGGTTCAGGGGCAGCAGGTCTTGACTTTCTTGTGCAAAGTCCGCAGCACTGTTCCGTGTCTCCCCATCTGTGTGAAGCCCACGTGGACTTGACCTGTGTGCGGAGCTGTCCTGTGTCTGCCTGGCATCCATGTACCGCCTCAGGTCCTCGTGCCCTTCCATGCGCAGGATCATATCCTCGAGTCTCTGCCAAGCCTGATCCCAAGAAAAGCTTTCACAGCCCATATGCAATTTTGCAAGTGCTGTTGTCCTACCTCCTTGTTTTGCTATTGCAAATAAGTTGCCGCAGGAGTTTCAGGAAGCCGAAGCCGTTGTCGCTTCCTCGAAGGCTCGCCTTGCTCTGCGCCGGGGTCTTGTAGATCGCTCAGGCCCAGGACTTCACCCTCAGCACATTCGTTTGCCTCGACGCCGGAGTCAGCGTCCCAGATTTGTGCGTTCATCCGCCTTAAAGGGCAGGCTACTGCTGCAGTTGGAGCAACGCCGTCCCTGATGCGTGTGTTCATCCGCTTCAGGGGGCAGTCTGCCATGAGAGCCTACAACGGTCAGGCAAGGATCAGCAGCCGTTTCCTGGAACACGGAGCCCGAGAGCGAGCTGCAGTTTGCAAACATGATGCAGCAACTTACAGTCACCCATCCGTCATCCATCCAAATGTGTTGCTTCATGTGCAAGAACGTGTTGAAGCAGTGAGCAATGTAGCCCCATGTCTGTAAAAACTGAGACCCTGGCAGAGAATGTGGGAGTCCGCCTACCCACTGTGGACATGTTTATATTCTCGTGGGAGTCCGCCTACCCCGGGGGAAAGCGGACTCCCATGCCGAAACCCGAGTTTTAAGCAACGAATGTAGGGGGGTGGGCTGGCATTGGTAAATGCGGGGGGTGGGGGGGAGGTTTGGGGGGGGGGAGTGTCGGTACGAGGCGGACATTGGGCACTGAGACTGTGCCCACCCAGCAAGGTTCAGCAAAAAGCGGACTTTCACTGGGCACTGAGACAGTGAGCCCAGGCCCACCCACCCTACCACAAACCTGTAAAAAGCACTCTCGCAGTGCTTCGAGCAGCACTCTCCCAGTGCTTGAACTGAAAAAGAAGCACTCTCACAGTGCTTCGAGCAGCACTCTCCCAGTGCTGGTTCTCTGTGACCCAACCACAAACCTGCTCACTAGAAGTAAAAAAGGGAGCTGTGCGGTTCATGAAGTGCAACTGAGCAAGAGCAGCCCAGCAATGCCAAGGTCCCGACGGTGTGGGGTCCTGGCCTGAGCTAGCTGCTTCAGCGTCATGAACAGATGTGGGCTGCTGAATGCCGTCTACTACCTTGGCAGGTCGCAGCTTTCATTGTGATACCAGGGGCCAGGCCACCCAAGCCTCAGCAATCCTGTGCCGGCCGACGCGAAGCACTGTGACAGTGCAAGAACATGTCTGCACTGAGAGAGTGCAACAGTGCAAGTAACGAATCAGTGTCAATCTGCTGCTGGAACGCACAGGCCTTGGCGATGTGCCTCCGGATTCATCAGCCCTGACAGGCAGCTACACTCAAAGTACTAAGTGCGACCATGCTGGCCAAGCCTCAGGCACAGTCTCTGAAGATCCTCATCGCCCTGCTCTCAGCAGTTTGAGGCGCACTCTCTCATGCAGTGCTCCTCTTGATCCTGGTTTCTCGGTAGCTTGAAGCGCACTCTCTCAGTGCTCCTTATGATCCTGCTCTCTCAGTGCCCTGAACAGCAATAGTAGTTAGTCTTCAGAATGGTTGCGACTGAGATGCAGGCCGTGTTGTTGGCTGTGATGAGAAAACGAGGCAGGGCAATTGACATTGAGTTGGCACACAGTACACTTCTGGTGTGCACGCAGCGGAGAACTGAGCCCCAGGCCTCATCCTCGGCGTGGCATTGCTTGCTGGCCTTGCATTGTCTCAAAGGCAGGTCGGTTAACTTCTGGCGTGTTGTCGATTATGCTTGCAGTCAACATTACCCTGAACATGACTGCACTGTGAGAGTGCGTTCAGCAGCGGGGACATGCCATGTCAATGTTGTCAGCACAACATGTCTTGTGACTGCATGTCATGCAAAAGATGCCACAGAACCCTTTTCGCGTCAAGGCACATGATCCGACATTCATGTCCATCTAGAGCAACACACTTTTCTGTTCACAGTGCAAACAGAGCCGCATACCAAGACTTTGAGATGCTTCGAAGAGTGACACGACCGAGGTTTGACAGCCAGTAACATGTCCACAAAAACTGGTGTCTTCTGTGCACATCTGCTTGCAAGAGTGACGCAATACATCCTGCATCAGAAATCATCATGACAATGACACAATACAACACATGATGAGCATGGATTTTGAGTTGCTCACGCACGAAGCCCCACTTAGCTGGTAGGGTTGCGCAAAGCTCCATGGCGCCGAAATATAACTGGACGATAAGAGGCAAATACGGACACTGGGAGGAGGTGACCCGCGGTAATGATGATGCTGGGGCCGGGCCACAAAGTTGGGACGATGCTGGGGCCTGGTCACAAAGGCGGGACAATGGGGCCTGGTCACAATGGCGGGGCGATGCTCGGGCCTGGTCAGCTCGAGGCGACGGTGGTGCTGCGACGTCAAGTGCAACACCAAAGGCTACACCTCCGCCACCACCACCAGCGGAGGCACCAATGCCTCCGCCAGCAATGCCTCCGCCAGCAATGCCTCCGCCAGCAATGCCTCCGCCACCAATGCCGCCACAGGAGCCAAAGGCCAGACCTGCAGCAGCAAAGCCTGCGGCTAAGAAGGCTATAGCAAAGCCACGCAGCAGGGGTGGCTCGCAAAACCACCGCGAGTACGAACGCTGGAAGGAGGACCATGCCCGCATGCAACGTGCGGAGTTCGCCCTACAACAATGTGAAGCCGCCCTCCAGGAAGCCCAGTACGAAAACTGGGCGCTCGAGATCTCCTGTGAAAAGCTGCAGGAGGCAAACAGCAACTTCTCGGTGCACTTGCAGCGTGCCCAGGACTCACTTCAGAACGAGAAGGAGAGAAACCAACGTTTGCTGGTGGACATATCCAAGAGCATGCACCAGAAGACGGAAGCAGAGACGAAGCACGCCGAGCTGGAGAAGAAGTTTATAAAGTCCATGACGGACAAGGACAAAATCAAGGAGGACAAGATCATGGAGCTGAAAGCCGAGCACAAGAAGGACTTGGGGGTCAAGGAGGCTGAGACCAGGAAGGCACTCGACAACATCGACGCCTTGAAGCGCGACTTCCAGTCTTACAAGGAAGCCGCGACGAAGGAGCTGAGGCATGAGCGATCCGAGAAGGCTGGGGGCTGGGTTCTCACCAGTTCGGGGTCTCGGTATGCAGAAGCGTGTTCCTGTAGCTGTGTCCGTGCACGGTGTTGCATAACTGGCACTTGCTATCAGGAACGCTACCAGCTTCTCTGCAGCAACTTCGAGCGGCAGTGGATCGAGGCTTGGTTCCAACCCAGCTGGCTCATGCTGCAGTAGTGAAAACAGTGAGAGGTCGCAAAGCCCGAAGTGCCGAGCCCGCTGAAGCCGGGGGCCGGGGCTTCGAACTCAGCTTGCGCCCATGCATTGGAAAGATACGACGTTGATCTGCTCAGGTACCACTGCGCTCGCCAGGGCAGGCACTTTCACTGGTGCTGCTTCCGTTCGTGTGCCATGATGTGTTGAAACTCCGTGCAGGTGCTTGCTCCTCCTCCTGTTCCGCCCAAGACATCTGCTGTGGCCAAGGCGATGTCTATCTGGTGCTACTTCTGCTCGTATCTCCATATTGGAAGAAGGTACAGCCCGAGACTATGGCCTCAAAGTCACGACTTGATGTGACGGCGGAGGCCTGGCCTTTCGTTCCCCAAAAAACGTTTGTGATGCGAAAGCTTTGTTTGATTTGAGCTATAGTGTCTTCCTGCACAGGGCTCCAAAGCCGGTACAAGTGTCATGCCGACGGAAGGGGCTGCCAAGGCCCAATCTCGATGTTTCACACACGGACACACACACAGAGACATACACATGATGTTTGATTGGGGAGGCGCCTGCTGTCTCCACACAAGAGCCCCCTACAGCGAAGGCCAGGTCATTGGCTAGTGGCCCCTTAGGTTCGCAGCTGTCGTCTAACACAACCCTTGTTTGCAGAGGTGCTTGCCTCAGCAGAAGCATCGTCGGCGACTATGGGGTCAGAGCCAAAGGCTCGTGGAAATCCAGGCTAATTGCTTGTCTGACCTGTTGTTGGGTAGGCGAAGAAACAGCGAATCATGCAGCCGACATCGAAATCCCGCAGTCCTGTGACGATGGCCCCGGACTCAACGACAGTGGCCACAAGGAACATTCACATGTGCACCAACGTCTTCGGCAGGTGCCCCTGCCAAAGACTCCGATGGAGGCAGTGGCAGAGTTCTTGAACCCAGTGTTGTTTGAAAAAAAAAAAAAAAAGAGCCCGTCCATTGTCAGGTTCCGCCCCCAGCCACTCCGGTTGAGGCATGGAAAACCACACTCTCTTTCCACATCGCTTGTTTCGTCCATTGTCAGGTTCCGGCCCCAGCCACTCCGGCTGAGGCATGGAAAACCACACTCTCTTTCCACATCGCTTGTTTCAATCAATATTAAGCAGCACACCCATCGACACGACACTTACTTCACCAAACATGAGCAGGTGCCGACCACGACAACGATGCATCGGAATCGACCGGCGCCGAAAACACCCATACAGGCCGATCCGGAATTAATTCAATTTCTATCGATCCTTTTGTGCATCTGGTCAGGTGCGCAAATCCCCTCCGACACCAGCTTCGGAATCGCCACAGCCACACACGCCTACCGACTCGGCATGATCTTCTTTGTGTGCGGTCAAAACATATTGCCAGTTTCTGCGACCTCGACTTTTGCACGATTGCATATGTTTGTGCACGACACGACATGCAGAGATGTGGCAGGCCAGAAAATGCATCCTGCTTCAAGTGCAACGCCAGCTCCTGAGAGGAGCGATGTGCTTTTATTGCACACTGAAGGAACCTGTGTGAGTGTGAATTCACAAACACACCAAGAGCCCTACAATATCACACATATACGATTCACATCATAAATTTCTGCATACATACATACATACATACATACATAATACATACAGACATACACATATAGGTTTGGGGGTGGGAACAAAGGTATTTGAAGTGAGGGTTTCGGGGGGGGGGAGTGGCATTTTGATTTTTGTTGGGGAGGGTCGGTTTCGCGGCAGGTGGTTGGGTGGGAGGGGGGAAGGGTTTAGGAGGAAGGTCGGTTCGTTTTGGGGGGAGGTCGATGCGGAAGGGGAGGAGGGTCGGGTGCAGGGCACGTTTGGTTTTAGGTTTGGGGTTGAGGGCTGGGGTTTACGGCTTAGGGTTGATGAACCCTGAACCATGAATCCTGAACCGCGAAGTTTGGTAACAGGCAGATGATGAAAACAATTATAATTACTTATAATCCCAATCAAAGTCCCATGATCCTCCAGTTACTGTTCATGAACCCGTGGTCGACTCAGGCTGCTGCCAAGCGGATCATCACGCTCTTCACGGCATCCTGCGCAGGTCGGAGGACAGACTCGGGGGGTTCGTGAGGTGTGGTGGTGGTGGTGGTGTGTGG